>JAHWXV010739779.1:0-12007 GCA_024586415.1 Phrixothrix hirtus | reverse complement strand
AATAAATTTAAATACTGTCCTTTTTCTGCTAAATGGAGAATTTGAACATTATTGGAGGTAGAAAAGTTATGGTTATTAGATAATATATGTTCAGCAAAAGGAAAATTTAAGTAACCAGATTGCAGGCAGTTACTAGAAATTTTTCTTTTGTGTTCATGGACTCGGATGTTAAAGCTACGG
Organism: Phrixothrix hirtus; assembly: GCA_024586415.1. Taxonomy (NCBI): domain Eukaryota; kingdom Metazoa; phylum Arthropoda; class Insecta; order Coleoptera; family Phengodidae; genus Phrixothrix; species Phrixothrix hirtus. Next base: position 11,827 of record JAHWXV010739779.1, on the reverse strand, counting down.
CCTGTTTGACCAACGTAAAAAGCAGCACATGTTCCACAATTTAGTTTATAAACTCCTGATTTATCACAGATGTTGATTTCATCTTTATTATTAGTAAATAATTTTTTTTTTAAATAATTTTTTTTTTCTACATTAATATATTTTGTAGAAATTTATTAGAAGGTAAATGATACAACATAATAAAAATGGCACTCATGAAAACAGTTATTCTCTGATGTAATAAAAAAAAATATTCGACAAGTTTTGCAATAAACGCTTGTATTCTTTTACAATCTTGCTGTTTACCTCCCAGAATTTTTCCAATTTCCTGCTGCAACAGTGGAGACGTGGGAGATAATCAATATAAACCAATTCTTGTCTTAAGTCCAAAGCAATATTTTTCTTGATTAACCAGCTTTTCACGAAGGAATTGTGAAGCACTTGTAATTTTAAATACAAATAATCTGAAGTAACATTAACTCTATTGCCCAAGGTTTTCCTGCTCTATCTGTAAACTATCTATGAATTAGCAAGAGGTAAATTTACAAAATGTAGAATTTTCCGTACAGTCAATTTCTTAAATTTAGTGTAAATACCGCAGTAGCTGATCGTACGATCAATAAGGTTAATCTCTCCCAAACAGGCATTACAGAATTCAATTATATCTGGCCTGGAGAACTATAATAGGTTTTGCATTCTTTTACTGTCTTCTACGTTCACCTAGCGATTCTGTTCCAAGTTCAGTCGTTGCTATCAACATATGTTTCTTTCTAACCATAAAACAGTATTATTGCTTTGATCATATCTACCAGTTTGTCCACTAACGTCCGGGAAACTTTTTGATTTCCTTTTCATGGGTCAGATGTATAGACCGTATAAGTCTTGATTTCATAATAATACCAGTTAATAAAATTGTCTTTTCCAATAGAAATTATAATAGTCTAATTGTAGTAAAATATCGATCTATATAAAAATGTGTTCCATCGTTTAATGTTTCTACCAGTCTTACAACTGCTGAAGGATCGGCTCCAAGTTCTTTTGAATATTCATTGAGAAATATTAATTTGCCTTGATAAATCTGGAAGTCTAACACAAATCCTTCAGGTATGGCACAAACAACATTTTTGGAACCTTCTTGATTAGGCTTTCCACAAACAAATTGTTTTACTCTGCAGACACCTATAAATCGATTTTTTATTCGTCAATGGCCTTTATCTGAAGAGTATAACTTCTAAAGAGTGTAAGTGTGATTTTTTAGTTTCTGAGAAAAACAAAAAAATACTGTAGAATAGAAACTTATTATGCTGAAACAGTAGTTTATTAACTAAAATGTATTGATTAATATAACTTAACAGAGAAATAAACAAAAAATGTGATTATTGCATAATAAAAAAATATTAATTAACTAAAATATTGTAGGTTGTAAGTGCCAAACTCATTTTACTTGAAAAAGGGGTCCATCTCCAGGGAATGTCTACTTTAGCGCAAGATATTTTCTTGTGTTTTCTAAATAAGATTTTCATAGTATGTCAAATATTTTAGTGGTATATAGTCAAGCATATATCTTAAGTTTTGAAGCTTATCTCTAGAAATTTTGATTCGACACACCAATGGTGGAAGGGGCATATTCTTGATTTTGTCAATGGCTACTCTTTTTTAAAGACGCTACTTACTTTCGAATCTTCTACTTCGTTGAATGTTGTCTTGCAGTACACTTTTCCCAGATTCTTCTTCGAAATTTGCAACCAAAATATGGAAGAAATATTAAGCTTAGTGGTATTTAACATGCAACCGCTTGCTTTATTTAGGTCTTTAAAATCAACTGGTTGTAATGCACTTACTTTAAATAGATTTTTGTGGTAAGATGTTCTAATAATTTCTTCTATTTGGTCTGATATAAACAGCTTTGTCACCTTCTTTGTTTTTTCTATATGAGCGAAGTCACGGTCGCATGCTACATATGAAAATTCACTTGTCAAGAACTTTTAATCAATCTGATCGAACATGCCATTAGACACAAAATAAATGAATAAATAAAGCAACATTCGACTCTTATTTTGTCCACTGCAGTTGTCAAATCAGACAAGTTTCTTTTTTAGTGGAAAAGTTTCCATTTGCAACAACTTTAGTAATGCAGATGCAATTTCATTTCCACCTCTGCCCGTAATGGACTCATTCCATAAACACATGTATGCACCGCCATTGTCTGACATGCACACAGAGATTATAACATGACAGTTTCCGACTATAAAATATCTGTGTGTGGGTCAAAGTGGGAATAGGCAGCACTTGCTATAAATCTATAGACAGAATTGTGATATTACTATTTGGTTTTTGTGAATTGACTTTATCCTTCTGCATTGTGGCTCTGGTCTGTTCAGCTTTTCTCTGATATGGCTCTAACTTTGTTGCAAGCATACGTTTATTAATTGGATCAGATGTAACTCGAAGTTTATTTTGATAGCAGTCGCTTCTAGAGCATGTGTCAGATCTAGGTCTGCCAAATCTTAAATCTGGAAAATCCTGCTTAAAAATGTCAGAGAAGTAACTGTACGTTTAAAAGCAAGAAATAAACGATTTATGTCCAAATCTGAGCTAAGGAATGCCTTGCAAGACTTACGTCTACTACAATGATTTTCTTCTTTAGGGAATAGTTCAATGTGGGATCTAATTAACTGTCTAAGTTCTGGAAAATATTTTCTGGCTTTATTGGATTTACCCCTCTTATCGATATATACTGTTTCTTCGAGTTTTTTTGTCAAGTAAAACCTGCACTCGCTTATGAGATAAATTAAATATCTCCGAAAAGGTTTTACGACATACTTGTGTATGCGTGACTTTGCCACTAGGTAGAGTGTAATAGATAGAGCACTGCCGACGACTTTCTTTAGGGTTCTGGTAACTGCCGTGGCGTTTCCTACGAACCATTCCAATATGAATGAGCCCAAGTAGGTAACTACTTTGTTTAATATGGTCTGCTGTTGCATAATAGTCATCAAATAGAAAACGCCTCTGTTCCGCAAAAAGTTATTTACATTTGTGATTACACTTACAATTTATCTAAAAAACAATATTATGTTACATGTGCTTTCTTAAAGTTTATGTTTCTTTACAATATGGGTGCTCGTTTTGCCGGTATCTTAACACCACTACTGGTAGTATATTCCTTGCCAGTTAGCTTTTACCGTTTTCTTTCAAAAATATAAATTTTGGCACTTAGACCCTTTAGAAGTTGTACTCTTCATCTGTTGTCGTTATAGGTGCAAACAGCCTCTTCGAATGCGATCAAGTATTTACGTTACTTTTCGTAACCTATCAGATCTACCATTTTCAGAAATTTCATTTTCAATTGTAACCTTTAAATGACTCCTAATAGAGAAAAATCGTTATCAAGTCATAGATTTTGTTAAAGTCTCAAGGCGTATTGTTTTTGCCTTATACATTTGTATTCTTGGATATTACAACGTGAAATGAGGACTAAGTAAAGTAAAGTCAAGTAAAGTAAATTGTTTGGCTTCCTTTAAAGTAGGTTTCATTTGTTTGTCGTTATACGGTTGCAAATGCTTCTGAAATCTCCAAATATTTTGCAATGTCCCAATTTTTTCAGAAACCATACTCAGCAGCAAAATCGCTATTAAATTCGTACTCAACAAAACTAATGAAATTGCGCCAAAACGATCAATAATTTAAAATAATGAATTACATACCTATCTGTTTCTTTCCATAATTTCTCAGTTTCATTTGATAAACACATTCTGATTTCGTTTAATGAAATATCGCATTCTTAATCTAAAGCATCGGAATCATTGTTTTCTTCGTTAGGGAAATTTTGAAGCAGCGTTTCGGCAACTTCATCTTCAACCTCGTAAGAAAGCAATTCAAATTCAGAATTATCGACTTCTAATAATTGATGTAAGCAATCATCGTCTTTTCCAGCGTATAATTATTTATTATCACCAAATATAACTAAAAATAATTTTGTTAAATACAATACATAAATTAATCCAGGAAGTGCTGATATCCACTTAAATGGGCCCATCAATTTTCAAGCAATAATTTCAACACACTCGTATTTAGGTCAATGGCTAGTGCGTATTTTATTATTAATGACTTATTTTATAAGAATTATAGATTAAATGTTATTAAAATGCATAAAAACATGTCGTCCAAACGACAACAGCTGATCAAATGCACGAATCAGCAAAATACATAAGAAAATTGTAATGTCCAATTAAATTGACATCAGTTCTGAAGAGAATACATTAAGTAGAGAGTATTCCTAAATTTCCATGTAACTAAACTCGTTTCTAAAATTCACATACGTTGATTTCTTTCTTTTAAACCTAATTAATATTAATTTATGCATTAATAGTACAAGCAACAATATTTAGTTAAATTCCGAAACAAATTATAAGAAATAGGTCCTATAGTCAATTATAGTGACAGCATTTTTAAGCTATTTGATACCAATAACGAACCTTAACGACAAATTTGACTGTGTAGTTGCGTTATTATAAATAAGTATGCTTTACGCAGCTGGAACGTAGTGTGTGTATTAATAACTAACAATTAGGAATATAAAATAAATCCTTAATAATTTACTTTCATAGAGTATGGGTTGAAATGAAATATAATTTTAGAACCAATGGTCATTTAAAACATGTAGATCTTGAAAATAATTAATTCCCATACTATTTACTATAATGCTGCCACAATTGGCTTCTATAGGAAGCGTTTTACCTTAATTTTCAAATTATGATTAGAATATCGGGTATACTCATATTTCGTTAACTTTTTGAGCCTTAGCAATCTGTAAGTTTTGCGAAGGAGTATTGCCTTTTAAGCAAAGTTTTGAGGATATTTCTTATTCAAGCAGCTTTTATTTATTTGTTTGTTTTATTATGTAGGTCAACGGTAATATTGGTGCTCTTTTGTTGTAACGTTATGGTTTAATTTATCGCAATCACAGGAAGAAAATAATTTATATTTCCATTTGCTCTGACCGTTCGTCGTGTAGGGCAGATTCAGCGCGGCGGTAATATTCCGGAGATACTGGCAATCGGTGGGATTGCCCTTGTGATTGACAGTGCTTCCGGCGGAATGCAGGATGTTTTTGACCTGAAAGATTAAACGGTATTGTCGCGGTTATTTATCCCACAATACAAAAACGAATCAATTATATAACAAATGTTTACAGTATTGATTCCAATTATAATCGGATGAAATAAAAATATATTATTCGTTAACGGTATTCAATGCAGTGAAAATTAGATCTAGCAGTGCAAGTTTTGCTTACGCCTTTAATTCACCAACAGGGCGTGTTCGGATTGATTAATGCTACATCTGGCAATGAGGTACTGATCTACCCAGAGTGGTGTTGTGTATCGGCGACCGATAGTCGGGAGTGTTATCTTGCGTCAGACCCGGAGCGATGAATGTCTAACACTTCGAGCGTTAGCATACGAAGAGGTCATTGTATTTAGAGATTCCTGTTACCCTGTGAACTGAAATCTCGACGGTCTTGCACGATCGGAGTCGGGCTAAACCTTATTACTCGGCCAACTAGGTTTAGATATACCAGGCCTATTATATGTCAAACACGAGAGCCCCAAGTACCCTCGCCTTTGTCCACGCTCGACGCTGTTGACAGTGATGGACGGTTTCACAGCGCTCTGATTCTTCGCGACATAAGCCACTCAAAAATCAGAAGGCGTGAAGACGCTGTAGCCGAGGGCGTTTTGTTACTCTTTACATTAGCATTTGACACTGTCAACACCGAAGACGCTGTTGATAGATAGCGCTCTGGATTATCCCGAAACTTTGTTTCAGACATGGGTTTGATCATAATTTAATTTACACTAATGACAGGTTAATCGTCTAACTCTAATTACTTGTGTTTGATACATAAGCAACCTCAATAGTTCTTCCTCGGGGTGGTATACTGAAGAGACCACGCCCACATAGGTCAACTTAATAGATTCTGTTGCAAACTCAATGCATACAATTTAAACACTTTCCTTACGTTCACAATTTTTTTTACTCAATTATGTATGACTTTGACAAGGGATTACATCAAGCAGGATTGCTTCCGAGACACTGCATTTAAGACTATCAATCAGATCAACCTTACCACAACATCATAAGGTTAGTTTTAAAATTCTGGCAACAGTTTAGCATTCAATATTTGCATGGTTATTTAATTCGTTGGTCTTATTATACTTACCCGACTCACCTTTTAGCTTGACATACAATACCCCCTTCCTAATTAACTTGACCTACCTTACGAATGTTTTTATTTTTTTTGTTAATCATCGGCACGCATGTACACTAAGTTATATATAAGTTGGCTAATTTTGGATGCCTTTACTCAGTTTTATATATTTTAGTTTGATAAGTGTGATTTGTTTTGAGCTGTATATTTAATATTGTATTGGTTGCTTTGTAGTTTTATTAGTCTGTTTTGAGCTGCATACTTAATGTTGTATTGCTTGTTTTGTAGTTTTATCTTGAAACAAATGGACCGGCTTGTATTAAATCAGGAGGTTTCTACATACATATTATATACTAATGCTAACAAAACAAAAATTGCCAACAAATCACAATTATTGATTTTGTTTATAAATTTTTACAAATTTTAAATGTTCAAATCGAATTGAAATACAAACTAATAAACTAATAAAATGTTATATACGCCCATATTTATTATTATCAATGAAATTATAACCTATAGTTTAGAAGTCAACTTTAGAATTAGGAAAACAATAATAATACTTACTGATGAAACATTATTTCTATATTCTTAGTTTTGACATTTGAGAATGTCCGCCAGCTACACGCTGACAATTTTTATTAATGTTTAACATTAAACGTGTGCGGTAAAGCCTGGCAATGTTTTACATTAACTAAATATCATTAAAGCTAAACTGCTGTGGGGGGTTATACACATTTAACTCTACGATATTTTAAGTGGGACTGTTTTCCATAAGGCGCGTGATAGAGGTTGGTTAAAGTAAAAGCATTTAATCTTGTAGTAAATTTGGGGGAATTTACAAAATAACATATACACATATAAAAATATACAATTTAAATTAAAGTTTATGTAAAAATTCATACGTTTCAAAGGACCACAACAAATTAGAAGCTTGTCGAAGCTTGTTGCGGGGGAATTTGAGATTTGGTTGGAAATAACGAGAATTTGATACAAAACAAGACGTTACAATATAATAAAAGACATAAATTTGCTTACCTTAATCTGTAGCTTCTTTCACTTGCAATTAGTTGTAGGAAACAGAGAAATTTAAGGTATTAGATAGTTAGGAACGATTGAAGATATTTTTACAACCATTGCAAGAGTACATTGTAAACGACAGATTTCTTGTTTTATATCTGGAAGTTGAAGATTGCACAATAATTATATTATTGGATACGACACGAAATGGATTTATTTTATATTGTAATTAATACAATTGGGATTTGATTTGTAATATCATTGTTGGCAATGGGCGACAGAAACGACATGAGGGGGTGTTATTGTCAATACCTCAACGAGAAGAATAGATTGGGCGGTGTTGATACTTTCAACACCTAAACAAAAGTGAAGACGGTTGCAGTTTAAAATACAACGAAAATGGGGGGTCGCGAATTGATCGAGTTCAGTAAGAACTAAAATAATATGCTTTTTGGAATCGTTTAAGAAAAATGTACAAAATTAAAGAATGCAAATTAAAAATACGTAAATATATAAATAGATTCAAAATATAAATTAAATAGACATAGCTAGCGCAAACAAAACGCATACATGGATCGTCTACCAAATACCAAATAATACAGAATGAATATGGCTTTACTACTTCTGTCGCAATCCTAAGCAATGGTAATAATATTAAACGCTGTTTCCTTACACTATTTATTTAATGGCTGTACTGGCCATTACGTCAAAAGCGAACATGACCTAATACTTCCGAATCGTTACTCAGTCAACGAAAGCGTCATCGGCAAACGTCGGGTACTTAATGGATCGTCGAGTGGGGTACATTTGAGACCTTCAGTCTTAGTCTAGAGTGAGGCCGCTAAAAATGAAATGCAAAGGTGAACAAATTCTCTGTAAAAATTCTTCATTTCAACAGTTGAAACTAAAACGCCTTCAATTCTTCCAGAATCACCTTATTACCTTGTTTGTGGCAGTTCTATTTTTATTCTGCAAATGCAGATGTCAGTTCTATTTTTCTTACTTTACGTTATTGTAATTATCATGGAGGCTTTCTTTTATGTGATAAGATAATGTTTAGTACATTATTTAAAATTAGATGATATTGTGCAATAGCTCGTAACATATAACAATAAATTAATATTGACATTTATCATTAATTAGGTGAACTACCTATTTTGTGATAATTAAATATTTTTAATATTTAATGATTACTTAATTTATTTAACTACGCCCCACCCAGTTTTGATACTTATGAGTTATTATTACCTTTTTCACTTATTAAGAGAAAACCGCATAGAACTGTGTTAGTTCTTTTAATCGCGTATTTTTGTTATACGTTTACATTCGTGGCTACAGTACACTGTATAAACTCACATCGTAGAATTTTTTTAGTATACCGGAATACCACACACCATTAGATCCACAATTAAGACAATGTATTTATCTTAAATGGTGTGTATATCCCTTATGTATTCACTGAATTGGCTATTGTTTTGTGGTTGAAAAACTCACATCTCATTATTAGCTGTAATTGTCGAAACCAACTCATCTTCGTGGTGTAATGAGGGAATTCATAATGTACGTGAATTATACTAATGCGACTTAGGTTTGAAGTTTCTAAACCTAAGTCTCAAAATTCTGAAACTTAGACTTGAAGTGTCTATTAAACATTTTATAATCATCTGCATGGGTTAAAAAGGTTAAATTTATTCAAAATTTTAACTGTGTACAACCTTTGTTCAGTACTAAGCAATTCCAAAATTGAGTGTGCTAACACTGTGTTTACCGTTACAAAATTTTGGAACCAATGATTTCAGATACGATTACTTCCTTTGCAATAATTGAATTCTTCCCTCTTCAATTCCTTGGAATTATGTGTTCATTTCTCTCTTCATTCCTGCTTCTACAGCCTTCCACACATTTCCCACAAAACGGCAATCATTGTTTCGTGGATAGTTCTTGGATTATTTCTCTCCTTTGTTATAATTCTTCTTTGTTAAAACGCTACCCTTATTTAAGGTTAGGCCTTTCTCAAAATTACAAAAATCTTTTAATTCGTGACAAATTTAACAAAACGCTTATAAATGTCAAGGCAAAATTACAATAAAAAATTATCAGGCAGGTATGCTACACAATTGTCCCCTCGCATTAAAATTTCGGAAAAATGCATTACGCTATTGTTTATAAAGTGTTATTGAATAATTTTGATGTAACTAATACCATAAATTTTCAAGTTACCCTATTGGCGAATGTAGGCTCTGAATCTTTGAATTAATTTGAAAATGAGGCTGAAAAAGATAATAAACTTAATTCAGTTATGTGTACAATGTGGCAAATAATGTTCAAGTTGTTTTATAAATATCGAAGTAATTAGAATACTTGTAATTCTGCATTGAAATACCTCAATAACTACAAGCTATTGTTACCTAGACCGTGTTTAACTTTACATCGAAAAATCTATGGGCTACTTTGATAAATTTCTGAATTGTCGAATAACCTAAACACCGGATAATTAGAAAATTATTTTATATCACAATATACTTTGAAAGTTTAGAAACAAAATTTTACCATTAAGAACTATAATGTTATTAACAGATCGAAAAAGTTAACTATTTTTTAAACAAATATAAGTAATAGGTACAGAGTAATCATTAAAATTGGTTACTGATTAAGACGGCTTTTACAGCATTGTTATTTTACTTTTGAACAAGAAACAGACGTGACATAATGAAAGTAAACTACATGCATTTTATCATGTTTGTTACCGTCGAATTTTATTTAGGTTTGGCAGCCTTAAGCAAAGGTTGGGTCGTTCCCTTCAGTCCAAGCACGTCTTCCAATCAATCAAGTTGTATTTTCATATCCACTAACTCGCCTTCTTCCACTTCATACCCGTTTTATTCTGATTGAAAAACAATAACGCGTTTATATTGGATCTTTTATGAATTATTTTCATATCTAGAGTAGCTACTGCGGTAGTTTATTGATCAGTTACAAAATGAAGCAATTTTGATATGTTTATAAATAATCGATCTTTTATATACTTAAATATATGAATGAATTATATGTAAATTTATTTAATTTAAGTGTATCCTATTGTTACAAAACAAGTTAATATATAATTTACTATTTTCAGAAGAAATGTTTCAACCTATTAAAATACAACTAAACAAAGTTTACATTCCAATTATGCTACATCTTCTAAATATATGAAATAAATTAGATGCGATTTCCATATTACCCTGAAGGATTTCTAGCAGAAATAACGATGTTTACGCACAAAACAGTTATATTAGTCCATATTTATTGTATGCATAACGAGGGAGATCCGCTGACCATCGAAGCACATGATGACCGAGTTTAATATAAGAAAACATGAAACAACCTATGGGAATTTAACAAATGTCGGTAGTACAGAAACAATTTTAAGCATTAAAAATTCAGAACAACGATCAATAAATGCAAAAGAATTAATTTATTCGACCGAAACTAACTTTTTGGGGCCAAACCTTAATTCGAAAAGGGTTGCTTAATGCTACAACAAAAGTGGTAGCTTTACAATTTTCTAACATTCCAAATTTAAATAGAGTCGGAGTTAATCAAAAAATAAATACTCTAAACGCAAAATTCCCAGAGAAAGGGCTTAAATGCTTAACAAATAAAATAAACAATAAAACAGGAGTAACTCGAAGATTAGAAAACATGCTAATACGTATAAGTCCACTTCCACTCGTTAAAACAAAAATGTTCGTTCAGAAGTTGTTTATTTTCGGCATCCAGCGGTCAATTAAGCTGGATCCCTCCAGAACTGAGAGCTTCTGTTGGCTTAAGTAAATACAACCCATGGACTCACTCGAGGATTGCACTCGTTACGACTACTTAAAACTACTCTACATTTAATAAACGCTCTGTAAAAAGTTTTCACCTGCAGTAAGGTGCTACATATATTCAATTTACATATAAATTTAAAATATTTTATAACTTTTGGTTTATAAAACCACACTTCACATAATATTCTAAATATAGGAATGTAAAACTTAACTAGAATTATAAATATGAAGTAACGATTAAAAATGTAAACCTTAATTTTGCTTTTATTGTTAAGAAAATATGAAATGTATAAGTCTACATTAAATATTGCTATGGATGATGGAGCATGGATGTACTCAAAGAGACTGGGTTAGTAATTAAATGAAATTTCCAATACAAAACCTTGGTCCTGTGAATAGATTATTAATATAATTTCAGATCTTTTAAGCTTTTCATACAACTAAACCAATGTTGTAGAATTTTATAAACCTTATCACTTAATTCCATGTTGTTTAAATTTCTGTTCTTGAGCATAAGCTTCCAGAAATTTTGTTCATATATCCACATCACAAATGCGCATCTTTTAAACGATGCACATTGAAGATGCTATTCCTTATTGTCAGATAATTGGCAAACAATTTTTAGGTTATAAAATTATAGACGCCTGTTGAAAATTTAATTAAATTATTAGTCAGACGTAAAAGGTGTCCATGGACTATATTAATTTGATATACAGTGTAGTCCGGATATAGTGAACTTTGAAAATGCATTAAGATTGGTTCACTATATCCGAGGTTCACTATAAAGGAAAATAAAATTTCTTATGTT
>JAHWXV010739754.1:0-14707 GCA_024586415.1 Phrixothrix hirtus | reverse complement strand
AATATATATATATATATATATATATATATATATATATATATATATATATATATATATACCAGCTCCATGACATCAAACTCCTTTAGCTAAATTAATTAGATATTGGATTAGGAAATTTAAGGCAGAAGGCACCACCATAAACAGCACAACAAGAACGCCTGAAAATGTGGAACGTGTTCGCGAGGCAATGAGGCGTGCACCTCGGCGATCTGTAAAAAAACATGCAGCGGCCTTTAACCTATAAAAAACAATAATTCACGACATTTTGGTGAAAGACTTAAAATTTCATCCTTACAAAGTCCAGCTCGTGCAAGCTTTGAAAGTGGAGGACTATCTGATACGGGCTGCTTTTGCGGAAACATTACTAGAAAACTTCGCAAACTTTGATAACATTGTCTTTGTATTTCCATTTAGACGGGTATATCAATAAACAAAATTGCCGATACTGGTCTAATGAAAACCCCAAAGAAAAACGCGAGAGGTCTCTTCATTTCCCAAAAGTTACTGTTTGGATGTCGATGAGCGCGTCTGGCACTATTGGACCCTACTCTTTCGAAAATATAAATGGCACTGTGCACACGGTTACTTCTAATCGGTACAGGAATATGCTTCAGAACTTTTTCAGGTCCGAACTCGATAATTTTGTTTGTTTCGATGAAAACACTTAGTTCCAACAAGTTAGAGCTACAGCCCATACGGCGAATCTGTCCATGGAAGTCGTTAGGCAATGATTCCCTGGGAAAGTAATCTCTAAACGGGGGACATTAGTTTTCCAGTCAGAAGTGCCGATTTAACACCCATGAATTTTTTTTGTGAGGTTATATCCAGTCAACAGTTTATTGTGAAATGCTCAGAACTTTGAGATAGAAATTCAAACAATTACTTCAGTTTTATATCGATGATATTCAGAGTGTTGATGTTTTGAATAAAACGTGTTTATTTTATAATTACAAACTGGACGAAGACATTGACATGAGATTCGATATACGGAAAAATTTAACCAAGTTACATTTAATTGTATGTTAATTACCGTTGAATATTCTCCGGTGGGCTAGTTTTGATAAATTCACAAAAAATTTTTGAAAAAACACCTGCACGCCACCGAAAGAAATCAATGGGACTGTTATTTTTTGAAATCGGCGTTTAGTTGACTATAAGATAGTCCTCTTGTATTTTTCAATTTTTATCTTGGAAATAAGACTATGGTTCTTGCTGTGTGAATTGTGGCACTGTCTTGTTGGAACTACATGAAGTTAGTCTCGAACTGCAAGAAGTAAAGTTTTGGATTATAAACCGATATTTGCCTCCTGTAATAGCGATACTCTGGCCATCGCCATCTTCGATGTTACTTCACATCAGACTGTACACTTAAGGCGATACAATTAACTTTAGAGAATTGCCATAGGATTTTCCAAACCCCAAATCCTACATTTTTAGTTGTTAATAAAGCCATTTAGGTGAAAATGTGTTTTGTCTGATACTTTCAGCTTGCTCTGCTTAATTCTTGAAATCTGACTGCATATTCTATCCTTGGGTCATAATCTAGGGGCTTTAATCGGTGCACAAACTGAATTTTGTAAGGACGAAGATTTAAAGGTGTAATGATACGCCGCAGTGATGTCCGGGAGACCCCAACGCCTTCGCGTTGTGTTATCGGGTCTTTTTCAACACTTTCTCTTACATGCTTCACTGTGGCTTTGTTACCAACGAGACGAGGTCTCTTAATATATAAGTCGCTAACTAAATCCTGGGTATCAAAACGACCAATCAAACGTCTCACCATTGGTTCTCTTGGAGAATTTCGCACATCGAAATGGCGATGATATGCATGTTGAGCTAAAACTATGAATCGCTAATTTTGATAATAAAATTTCACTATTTTCATTTACTGTTCAGTCGAGTACTTTCCCTTGATTAATCTACAAGACCTTCACTATAAAAATCTGTAACAATTTTTAAAATTTATTTATTTTCAAAAATTATTAAACTTAGTAACCACTTTGTTACTTTTGACCCACCCAGTATAATTTATTAGTTTTTAAAACATTATTTTTAAAAGTTTTATAATTAAAATACGAGTATATTTATAATTTGCATATATTCGGCGATGAAACAACAATAAAATTTGCGAAATAGTGAAGGAAAATATATAAAAATATTTAATTAAATTAATCTGACCTTTTCTCTGAAGTATTTTATTTTGATTTAAATACCAGGTGGCAAAAATGTCTGGAATATTGCAAAAACTCAAAAACGGTTTTATTAATTTTTAAGAATATTTGGTAGTCGATACAGTAAAAAATTCTAAATCTAGGGGAAGAACTTTAGTTCACATAGTTATACAGGGTAAGTAACAAGTAAGGTCAACTTTTTATTTTTAAATAGAACACCTTGTATATTTTTATAGATATTCATAGATCTCTTTAGGACAAATTCAACAATATACGGTTTAAGTCTATCTTTCGAAATTATTTATTGCAAAGTAACGTTTTTATTTAAAAATTTAGGTTAATCGACATACCACATAAGTAACTTCTTAAAAAAACATAGTATAAAAAGAATAATATAAACATTAATCTTTCAAGAGATGTTCAAAATGTCTGCCATTCTTGGCTAAACAATGAGCAAGCCTGTCGCGGGATTCTTGAATCACATTTCTGATGACATCTTGGCGAATTCCCTGAATTTCAGCTGTAATACGAGCTTTCAGATCTTTAGTGTTCATCGATTCGTTCTTTTAAACTTTATTTTTTATATGGACCCACAAAAGAAATTAAGGAGGTCAGGTCGGGTGACCTTGCAGGCTACTCACTCGCACCTTCCAAGAAAAAATACTGGTACAATTGACGTTCTTAAAATAATCTGGTTTATTTTTTTTTTTGAATGTCATTAGATTACCATGGCCAAGTAAATTTTTAAATAAAAACAATATTTTGCAATAAATCTGTAATTTGGCAGATAGACATAATAAACCGTATATCGTTAAATTTTTCCTAAAGAGATCTATCAACATCCATAAAAATATACAAGGTGTTCCATTTAAAAATAAAAAGTTAACCATACTTGTTACTCACCCTGTATAACTACGTGAACGAAAGTTCTTCCACTGGATTTAAAATTTTTTACAACGACCAGCAAATATTCGTAAAAATTAATAAAACCGTTTTTTGAGTTATTTGCAATATTCCAGACTTTTTTGCCACCCGGTATTATTCTCATATCATATATTCTGTTAAACCAAGGCTACGCCTCTAGTCGTTGATTTAAAATATGACGAGAAAGTGAAAAGGAAACATTTTGCGATTGCGGCTTCAAGATACGGAATGTTCCTTAGGTCTTCATGGTTACAAGTACTTAGCTAAATACTCAGTTAGCTTTTAGACATATTTTAAACTTTTCTTCGTTAAAATATCATCAGCTTCGGCAAGCAAGCTACCGAGCCTCCGAGGTCGGTAAATGTGTTCTAAAAATTTGATAATAAATAACCTAATAAAGCACAGAATTACAAGCTTTTAAATAGTGATCTAACAAATTAGGTTTTAAATCTGCAATATCTTGGAATGAGAATTCTTGAAACACCTAAAGTAATGTGCTACAAATTTCCTAAAGGAAAATTTTTAATCACTGTGACGATTTAAAAATAGTTATTAATTTTTATATCATTATTTATATTAAATTTCTTAACTATCTGCCTCTAATAATATTAATTGTATTAAATATAAATTGCCGTGGTCGAAAACATTCTGCCCGATTCGATTTGCGGCCGTATCAAAAAACGTGAATATAGTCACCTTAACTTAAAGATCATTTTTCAAACATTCATTGACTTCAGACATTATTAAACGTATCTGTAATGTTTTCATTAGTTTATAATGCCTAAGGTAATTCTATAGATTAATTAGAATTATATTATTAACACTTCTTTTCTTTTTAGTGATTTTTTTATTACTTGTTTTCTTAAGTAATTAATTATGTTGTATCGATCGATGACTTTTGGCAGACAAATACCGTTGATTTAAATAGAACATTTTAAGAAGATTCAAATAAATTAATTGGAATCTCCAACATCTTCATTATGAATCCTTGTTCCTAGAATTACCTTGACGAATCAGTAAGGGTATGTTTTTTAAACAAATCTTACGAAGCGTGCTGTGTTGAAATGTATGTTTTCTTTTTCAAACAATCAACTACGTCTCAGTTTCAAGTATTTAAGCCCTATTTAAATTTGTCATAACTTTCATTAATTTTACCGTATTAAAAATAATTACAATATAATTTTCCGTTCAATTTATTAAACTGTTATTTAAAAAAAACTGTAAATGAAACAGGACATTATAATTGCTGTTAATGAAAATAACTTAACAATTTTAAATTGAAGTATATCATAGGTTATCGAGGAATACTTTTGGTAGAAATTTTTGCTTTATTTTAATTTTACATTCGTTATTTTACTTTACCAATAGTGTTCTTATATTCAAGTGTATACATGTATATCTGAGAACTGTGAAATTATCATTTTTTATATCGTTCAAATTGCTATGATTATTTTAAAAATTGTCCCGTTTGATCTTCATTATTATTTTTTATCTGCTGTACTGAGTATCATTGCATTATTTAACTATAAATCCCAGAAATTTAAAATTAAATATTTAAAAATGAACCATATTATCGTAGTATGACTGCGATGGTTTAACTATTATTAAAAATAATTATTTATTGAATTCAGTAATCCCTAATATTAGAATTGCACCCCCATAATATGGGTAGACAGAAGAATGTAAACGAGAGTTCTTTAAATTCACGTATAATTTTACAGGGTACTTTTAGACAACACTTTGTTAACCACAGTTTGGGCAAAATTAAAACATGTTCTAATTAACGTCCATCTTAGAACTCATTGATTTGAACGTAAAATAAAAATTTGAAAAAGTGACTTGACACAGTCTACGGCAGGATCATATGATCTACGCTCAATTTAGAATATTAGAGGAATTGTTCTGTTATATTCTAAAGTTTTGATTTTGAACTCCGGTCCGTCTTTCTTTTAGTTATTTTGGATCTATCTACTCGTTCATTTAACATCAATTTATATACTGTTTACAATTCTACATTATTAACATTTCGAAAGTAATAAATCTTTTATAATCATTATCAGGCGCTAAGACTCTGGAAAAATATCGTAATTACTTTAAATGAATTTCTATAAAAATTCTAGTAATTTCGTAAAAAACAAAAATTGGAGTTTTATTCTGTGAATACCGCCAAATCAGTATTGCTAATTTACAAAACAACTCACGCGCGCCTTTTAACTACAAAGCCATATTCCTAATTGGACGAATATTTTGAACATCTATATGCCAGTGCGCAGTCTTATGTGGGTACATTAACAAATAAATAAAATTAGTATTTAACGCATTATGCGCTGCGATACTGGAGTTAATAATAATCGCTTATTCACAAGTGTGCTTGTCATCGGAACCACCAAACGTAAGAAAAATCTCTTTCATGTGCTCAGAGGGTGACATGGGGGATATATTAAGATACCGTACATATCCTAGATTCCGCATTATAGTTTTGCACGTACGGTAATGAGGTTTTTCAATTAACAAGTAGACGTAATATTCTGGATTGTATTCTTATTTATATTTTTAATAAATACAGGGTCAACTGTAGGTAATCCGTGAGAAACAGCACCAATCACTCCAACTCTCAATTCTAAACCATCCGCCAAAATAAGACTTTCCCTGTTTTATTAGCAATAGGATGAAATTGCCTTAATCTACGATTAAGATTAGTTCTTTCACAATGCTTCCCAGTATATTTTTTTCCATAGGTCATTCATAAACAGGTCAAATATCGTTATAGGAATACCTAAATAATAACAATGTTATTAGTTTACAACTTAACAAATAGTCGTAAATAGTTTAGTAGTACATTGAAAAAGAACATTTTGTTATTCATTAGTTTCACTGTTACCTGTTGAATAAATTAACGCTATGCATTATTTCGGGGTGTACAATTTGATAATTTTTCCTCACGACAAGGAGCGTATTCAATGCGTTGCGTTATCTAGGATTATCATTTGTTGTAAAATCAAGTTAAAGGAAGGCGCAAATTACGTATCACCTATCGAATGTAGATTGTTTTCCATCGCCTACGTAGTGGGGGGTTCCTTTTTTATTTCTTAGGGTTTTGAATCACATTATTCAACCTACCTGAACATGAAAATTAATGGCAGAGCCATCTATTGTTTACATTAGGAGGATTTTATATAAGTAAAATAAAGAAGAAGATTTCTGTTAAACGGAACTAATGTTAAAATTAATGCGGCACAAGTGAAAAGCCATGAAAATGTCATTGGAGAAAATAAAATGAACAATTCTAAGGCTTTTCACTTGTGCTACCTGAACATATTCAAGAATTAAATACATCAAGTGCAATTTTATTTAAATTTTCCGCGTCTCTCATTATGACAGCAGCATCTACAGAGGTATTTAGACAACAAGTTTAAATTCAAAGCAACTGACGAATACAGAATTAAGATACCATCCCAATTACTTATCAAAATGTATAACTTGTACCCAAAACAAATTTGATATCTTCGATTATACGATTTATCGTAGTTAAGCACGAACGTCATTCAGGTCAGTGCTCTTTGCAAAATACTTAACACACTGATTATTTACACATGTTAAAATTCATTGTTTATGTTAATTCTTTTAACAATGTAATCACGACTACTGCACTGTTTATAAATTTGTAGAATGAATTGTTACGTACTTTATTTTCGCAATTGTGAATAGCAGCGTACGGTTTCTAGTTGCCACTTAACTCTCAATAATCTTTATAATTTGTGACCCATACAAATAGTTCTACGTAAGCGCTAGCAATAAACTTGCTGTCGTTGCAGGAAATTATTTATATAATAATAAGATCGAAATAATTTCAATGCAATATTGCTCAAGTGTAATAATTTTAATTTGCAATATCTCGCGAAAAAATTATATCATTTCTTCTGCTCTATTTTCGATTTCCTACTACCTGCTACAAGCACTTACGGTATTTTCTTTACACTTTGTATACAATAGAAATATAAGTTATGAACTTACCAAGTATCTAGACGATACACAAATATCTTGTTTTGATAATAGGTATGTCGGAGCAAATATGTAAATAAAGGATTTTGCACTTAGATTTTATCTAATGATTTTATGTGTGTCATATCAAAATTAAAGTATTAATACGACGCGTTGAACTGAACAATGTGTGACAACAAAGAACAACGAGTTGAATTGCAGCATAACGCATGAAAACTTGTGTTGTATGAGAACGCTTGTACCAACTCTTAAGAATAAAAATTCTAAATAACTAAGCTTTTGATACAAAAAGGGAATTTACACAAATAAAAATATTCTAATAATTTTTAATATGATTACATAGATTGACACGAACAGGTATATTTAAAATATTATGTTTTGAGATGATGCTGTTAACCAAAATTAGAAATTTTGCTCACTATTGACCTCAAATTTCACCCAAGTATTACCCGTAAATCTTCCCGTGACCAACATAGGAATTGGAGACTGTGATATTACTGATAACCCCATTGTGTTCTAATCATAGGCATGTAATTCAAAACTATTCGTATGACACAGAACCCATAGACCTTGGACAAGGGCCAAACTTACAAATAAATTGGGAATTCTAATTATCTAAAATGTTAACTGAACTACTAGGGTCATTCTTTAAGTAAGAACCTTTTGCACATCACAGCTACGCAGACACTTGCAGACGTAGTCAGATGGCCTACCACTACACGGTTATTATGTTTCACGTCATTGGGAGAATCGGTTGCTTGTTTATACTGCATTATTCATGGCTATGATGGTTGAAAATCCAGCCGACTATGAAGTTCGTACTGATTAGATTTTTGAATGCAAAAAATCAACAGCTCATACGGATCTACGGAAGGAGTGTTATGGACGATATGGGTGTGCGGTAAGACAACTGCGCTATTAAATCAGTTGCAGTGGCAAAGTTGAGATTATCCTCCTTACAGTCATAACCTTGTACAACCTTTGGACTTCCATCCCTTTTCAAGCTAAATGATTTTTAGGGGTAAAGTGAATGACTAACGATTCTGAGTTGGTTCAAACGATGGTATAACAAACCTAGTCTGTACAAGTATTTATATCTTAACAGTGATTGTGTAAAAAAATAAATTAACATTGTAGTTTTTATTTTTATTTGTAATATTGTTAATAAAGAAAATTCTCTTGGCTATAAACAAAACAATTCTTACCTAAAAAATGATCCTCTTGAAAAATATTGAGACGTTCTTTATTAAAATGACAAGGTTTTACCGCGTAGTCACCAATTACTGACAAAGTATCCGAAATATACCTACCAAGAAATGTATCATATTTTTGCAACGATGGACTCCGGTATAATTGTGAATTAGTAACAAGCCAAATATACCGGGTGGCAAAAAAGTCTGGAATACTGCAAATAACTCAAAAACGGTTTTGTTAATTTTTATGAATATTTGCAGATCGTAAAAAATTCTAAATCTAGAACTTTCGTTCGCGTAATTATACAGGGTAAGTAACAAGTATGGTCAGCGTTTTATTTTTAAATGGAACACCTTGTATATTTTTATGAATATTCATAGATGTCTTTAGGACAAAGTCAACGATATACGGTTTATTATGTCTATCTGTCGAAATTACAGATTTATTGCAAATTAATGTTTTTATTTAAAAATTTGCTTGGCCATGGTAATCTAATGACATTAAAAAAAACAAACCAGATTATTTTAAGAAAGTCAATTGTACCAGTATTTTTTCTTGGAAGCATTTTTAAAAAGTTTTGAGGATAAAATTGTAGTTTTATGCGAAAAAGAAAAAATTCAGATTTTGATGATGGTCGGATATAGTGACCGTAAAAGAACGCATTAGGAGGTATGCAATTTATTTAATCAACTTTATCCAAATCAACCTGGAATAACTCAATCTTGCGTAAGCAAGGTGGTGAAAACGTTTAACCAAACTGGTAGTGTTAAAGACCGGCCAAAATCTGGACCACCAAAGATAGCAACTGGCAGTGATAAAGTCTTAGATATTTTAATTGATGTGCAGGAAAATCCCCAGCAATCGTCTAGACAATTAGCGTCAAACCACGATATCTACCATCAATCAGTGAAAAATTTATTTGAAAGTGAGAAAATCCGTCCTTATAAAGTCCATTTAGTACAGGAACTTTCCGAAGACGACTTCGACTGAAAATTAGAATTTTACGAACGTTTTATGGAGACATCTAATGTTAATCCTGATTTTGCCAACAATATTCTGTTTTAGGAGAAACCAATTTTACGTTACATGGTTTTGTCAACAGACATAATTGTAGGTATTGGTCTGCAGTTAATCCGCGATAAATGGAAGAAGCACACACTCAAAGGCCTCAAAAAGTGAATATTTGGGTAGGAATTATTGGCTAGAATGAGATTGGTCCCTTTTTTATAGATGGAAATCTTACATCAGAAATTTATTTAGATTTGCTTGAGCAATATGTTTTGCCTAATTTGAAGCTCTTTATGCTGACAGGGGAAGTGTTTGGTTTCAACAAGATGGTGTCCCAGCATAATTGGGTTTCCATGTTCGACAATATTTAAACCAAACATTCCCGAATCAATGAATAGGTCGTAGAGGTGAGAGTGAGTGGCCTGCCAGGTCATCCGACCTGACCTCCTTAGATTTTTTATGGGGCCATATAAAAAATAAAGTTTATAAGAACAAACCGATGAATACTGAAAATCTGAAAGATCGTATTACAGCTGAAATTCAGGGAATTCGCCAAGATGTCATCAGAAATGTTATTCAAGAATTCCGCGGCAGGTTTGCTCATTGTTTAGCCAAGAATAGCAGACATTTTGACATCTCTTGAAACATTAATGTTTATCTTGTTCTTGTTATGCTATATTTTTATAGGAACTTTTTTATGTGGTAAGTCGATTAAACTAAACTTTTAAATAAAAACATTAATTTGCAATAAATCTATAATTTTGACAGATAGACATCGTAAACCGTATATCGTTGAATTTGTCCTAAAGGGACCTATGAATATCCATAAAGATATACAAGGTGTTCTATTTAAAAATAAAAAGTTGACCATACTAGTTACTTACCCTGTATAACTACATGAACGAAAGTTCTTCCCCTAGATTTAGAATTTTTTACTATATCGACCAGCAAATATTCGTAAAAATTAATAAAACCGTTTTTGAGTTATTTGCAATATTCCAGACTTTTTTACCACCCAGGTGTTTCTTCATATTTATCTTCAATTTAAAATAAATTCTTAATTCTTAATAGCTGCATTTAACGATGTTTGTAGATTTAAATGATTTTTAAACGCCAAGAATCGAGTACAAAATCGAACGTGCCTGTTCAGGAGTGGAACCCAAAACCACAGCAATGCTGGAAATTATTCTACCGCAAACTACATCATTCACTTCACAGCGAAAGTTTTGCGTTTTAATAAAATACTGGTACGGCAGTCCCAAAAATTTTACGTTCTTATTAATAAATATTCTACAGTCTTCATTTGTTACAAAAAACAATTAAATAATAACTAGAACAGTCTCCAACTTGTATATTTGCTTAAATCAAATATTACTGTAAAATTTTTCTTTGAAAATTTGAGGATACCCAAAATATACATCACGTATAAATCGTAGCACTTCTAGATAAGAAAAGTTTATTCAACTCTGCAATTTATTAATTTTTTGTTCCTTCCAAGTGTTAATTTGTGATTGTTATTGTATAGTAGTCAAAGAAACAGTACACACATTATTGTAGTGGTTTTGTGAAAAAGATGCTGCCTTCCAAACAAGGAGGGACAATTGTTCGTAAGGCGTCATTAACATCAAAGTGGCGGCGGTAATTCTAATTTGTGTATGAAGAGTGGTTATTTATTGGTCATTAGTAGCTTCTTTAAAGGCGTCGGAAATTCAAATTTATTAATGACAGTAATACCATTATTACAACTCTTCACCATCTAATGATATTTTACGGCATAGACATTTCACTTCGGGCTTTAACACGCAATT
The DNA here is from genome assembly GCA_024586415.1 of Phrixothrix hirtus. Taxonomy (NCBI): domain Eukaryota; kingdom Metazoa; phylum Arthropoda; class Insecta; order Coleoptera; family Phengodidae; genus Phrixothrix; species Phrixothrix hirtus. The sequence goes on along the minus strand of JAHWXV010739754.1, from coordinate 3,600 downwards.
TTTTACGTATTGAATATTTAAACAATAAAGAACCGATTATTTAAAACTGTATATTATTAAATTTTGCCTTATTTTTTGTGACTCAAATTGTGTTTTTGTGTAGGTGAAGAATGTAATGCAGAAAGCTGTGTGGGCCTGAGTAGCGGAACTGCAATTTCTGCATCTTCCGAAGATGCTGCTGTTTCTAAAGGACCTTGTAGTTGTCAATGTCATCGACATCTACCAGCTTTTCGTGAAGATTTGCATATCTGCGTTGATGATATACATGGTGAGTACATTTTTGAAAACTTCCTTATAACTTAACGAATACTCTTTAGGTGTTTGTAAAGCAATTTGTTAAATTCTCTAGGTATATAAATACCTCGAATTCGTTTCAGTTACTTTGCAAATATAAATTATTAATTCAATAAACGTAACTGCTTAATGTACGTGACTGTAGTTAAGAATCTTGAAGAGCAAATATCTAATTCTTAGTAATTAGATAAATGTATTTGTGTATTAAATTAGCAGAAACATTGCTCGCAAGTGTTGTTAAATTAAAATGTATAAAAGTTGAAAAACCATATTCGTTTATCGTTCAGTAATAGAAAAACCTTGTTTCGAACTCCCTTCCTTGTCTTTCTGATCTTACAATTAATTCCGCTCGTAAATACAATCAAACAATAATTAACCACCCATTGTCTTGTCGTAGTCGTTATACCCTGGAAAATAATGTAGCTGCTTGACTCGGTTTAAAATATTTCATTCGTTTTTATGGATATAAATTATTTGACTTTTATTTTAAACGCAGGAATTTATTTTTAATTGCATTAATTTTCCATTGAAGTGTTTTAGTGTAGTTACAGAAAATAATAACAATTTAATTTTAACAACCCTTAATTAAGGGATTTTTGCTAACAATTTTGTTTAAGTTAAACCTTTAACTTCGGAAATTTTATAACTTTTTCCAATATCAAAAATGTAAACATTATTTTTTGTACATCTTTTGCTTCGCTTCATTTTAATTTTTTTGTATCATAATATCAAGATTCTAATGCAATTGAATAAAACCATTTCAAAAATGTGCCAACATTGATATTCTGCATAAGTTTACAATCAAATAATGGAGACAACGCTCACCCTTTATTTATTTGGATATGCCTTTTAAAACCATTTTATTTATACAAGTTTTTACATTTGTATCCTTTTAATCGTAATTTCCTTAGCTTACAAATTAACAACCTTTAATATGCATAAAGATGAGGACGGGGCATTCCTCAAAACTAGTTCGCTGTTATTCTGCACTATGTAATCAATACATCATCCACAACCTTATTGCACCATACATTGATAGGTAACGCTTCAAACAATTTTTGTTTTATTTCTAAATTTAATTACACCCTTAATTTAAACAAAATGTGGATGTTAATTTAGTTCAACACTTGTGCTTAAGAACTGAAGTCTAACATCGCATCTATGATATTTCAATTACATACATCTAAATTCGACAAAGCAATGTTCGAGATAGTTACCCTACACAGCGGTTTTATAGGATTGCATAATTACTTTACAGTTATCTCTTGTATTTGAACCTTTACACAGATTTATAATATTTCCTTACGTGGAGTTAGTAGATTGGGTTCACAGTTCTGGAATAGAAATAGCCTTTGAAAAATTATTTCGGTTTGTTTAAAAACCACTGTTTTTATGAAACGTGGTCTTCTATTTTTACGTTATTTATTAGGCCAATTTTTGTCTTTAATGTTCATTTTTGGTTTTCACGGATAATGGAATTTAACACGTCTATTATATTTTATTAAATTTGTAATGATCATTTGGTTCCTAACAGTGGATATGTAAATTTCAACCTCGCTCTTAAACTATATTTGTTTACACATCAGCCTCTTATATTTATCATACGTTATATTCATCACTTAAAATATGTGTTAACACATCGTATAAAAATTCTCCCACGCTTGGTTTTCGAACTACAATGTTTAAATTATAGTAAATATTGGACAAACATTATAATATATTATTTAGAGACACCCTATATATCAAAATGTATTCTTAGAATTGCGAGCATATCTGGAAATACCTCGGCGACATTGTAATAATAATAACACCAAATTAAATATTCAAAACTATGGTTAATTCAAGTCAAAATAATGATTTAATTTCCTTCTCGTTTAAAATCAAAATTAATTACAACTTCCATAAAATACAAAGTAACAAGGCTGGAGTAAAAGTTATCAGTCAGCAAGTCTGTAAACAAGCATAGCCGTCTATCAACAATCCCCGTTTTACTTCTCTCCCCATCCAAAAGAAATGTTTCTGAAGTTAGTGGAAGCTAGACACTGTAAGAGTAATCAGCGCTTCCACTTTTTGGTGCATGTAAGTGCACGTGTACCTATAAAAAGGGCCGCGCTCCGGTTCGAGGTAGAAACATTATAAGAAAAATGTTACCCAACTTTAAGTTTTTTTGAGTGAATGAATTTGTGGAAATTCAACATTTAACGCCTTAAGGCAGATCGTATTTGGGGCCAATCATCATTTTATCAAGTTTGTGCACTAGTAAATGGTTAGGGACAAATGGTGACGTACAAGCAAGGTACGAAAACATCTAGAACCAGAAGCGTTGGCATCTCTCTCCCCCCTTTCATTTGGAAACTTCCGTCTGCGGATTTCAAGTAAGTGACGTTCTTTTGCTTTAAATTCGCCATCACGCAGTCCGCAAAGTTTTATTGCTTATCTCAGATTCTACAATAATCTTCTTTTCTTAAAAACCCTATTGGAGTGGCATATCAGTCAAGTTAAGAATAGACATTGAAATATTTATGTAAATATTGTTTCGAAAGTTTAATCATTTTAGCCTTTAATACGAAACAGTCAGAGTTTAGAATAAGTAGACCCAGTGGCCCTGAATCTAATTATTAATCAAAGAATGTTTGAATTGCCGTTATATTTATGTTCTATCCTACTAATTATTCATAATTACGATTGATTGAATTCAGACTTTATTATTTCTTAATTATAAGTAACCAATTTTTTCTTCCTACAAATCTCTATAAATAAGCTAAAGTAAGTATACAAATTGTGAGTTTACGATTGACCTGATCGAAGGATGTGCCCAGTGGCGTACGAATCATCACCCATCTAGTATGTACATCACGGTTTTCTCGCAATACAGTTATAGGAAATTGGGTCTCCGTCATCCTCTTTCCCCCCTTTAAGCCTAACGACCCTAACGAAGTGGTGCCTTCTAATCACGACTTTTCCTTCAATTACTCAACGACGTTCTTGAACTTAGCCAACTATCCTAATAGTCAATATTGAACCATCTCCCCCTTCTCCAACGTGTGCTTGTCGACGCAACCTCGCAAATTCACGAATCAACATCACCTGTGCCCTTTATGGTCGCAAAACGTCTTTGTCCCGTTATAACTAAAGTTATTTTATTTTAGTGTACTTAAGTCATGCAATTTTAGGTCGTATATTTTAACCTTCCAACTTTTAATTTTTACATTATACGAGGGTTGCCTTTTATGTTGTTACAAATGACCACTAGATGTCGCTAGTGTAATAAGTTATTGCCATATTCGTAAAATTTGACATTTTGTA
>JAHWXV010739624.1:0-13226 GCA_024586415.1 Phrixothrix hirtus | reverse complement strand
TGCGATATCTGTTAATTTTAAGTAAAAGCGCATTTTATTCTGATATAAATGTTTAATTTTATTTAGAGTAGCATAAGTACGTTTCTGCGCCCGATAAAGGGTATATAATTAAGTGTCAAACCTAACCTTTAATATGAACTTGGTCGCCACACTCATAAATGGCGCGTAGAAAATTTTTCTAAGTTAGAAATGGCTGGGAAATTTCAAATTTGAATTTGTCGCCATTTTGGAACTACATTTAAGTTGGTAATACATCCGACGCCGTTTTGAAACTAGATTTAGGTTGGCAACAGATTCGACGCCATTTTGTAACTAAGGCTTGACCCCCATTCTACATCTAGGTCTTAGCCTCAATCCTGCAGCTAGGGCTTTGCCCCAATCCATTAGCTAGCGCTATACCCTAGGCGCCATCTTGAGCCCCATTCTTTGGCAGCGGTCTTGGGCCCCATTCTCTGTCGGACATCTTGTCATGTGACTTAAGCGTCCCCCACGTGGCTGAGCCTGCACCTGGGGCTATGCCCCCTCAACTAACTCTGACGGCCATCTTGGGGCCCCTGTCTACTGCTGGGGCAGAGTCCGGGGCCCCATTTCTGCATCTAGGACTTCTACCTACTTCAACACCCAGGTCTACGCCCCTTCAGACTCTCTGGCTGCCATCTTGGAGCCCACTTTCGGTGGAGAAACCCTGTTGTCTTACTACTTTAGTTCTAACATACGAATTTATCAACATTCTTTGTGAAGTAGCGTGTATTTCCGTTTACGGACTCTCGTACCGATCCAATGATTAGCAGTTCGAACCTTTGCTAATTAAAAGAAAATATAGCATTATTATATGTTTATTATAATAAATACAAGTTCTAACATATGAATTATCCAGACGATTCGTAGTGTAGTGTGTATTTTCCTCTACGGGCTCTCATACCATTCCAATGGCTAGCAGTTCGAATATTTGGAGATCAAGAAAAAATGTGACGTTGCTAGCACATCATCACCCAAGATGGCCGCCATATTCCGCCTATTTGCCTATCTTTCTCTCTCTCTCTCTCTGTCTATTTAAGATGATGGCGGATTCAAGATGGCGTGGGAATTCCAAGATGACTACGCGGAAAATCCAAATAGAAAGCTTCGAAGTTGGTAACAATATCAAAAACGCGAAGATGGTGTTATTTCCAACTGGGAAGATGCCAGGCTACGTCTTAAGATGCTCAACTTCGTCTTAAGATGCCCCGACCATGTCTTAAGGTTCTTCTGACTCCCTGAATCTGACCTAGCTAGAGGGTATTGACCTTGAATTGACTTAAAGTTGGCGTGGGGGCTTGTGACCCCAGACGCTGGAATTACCTTGAATGATAACTTTTAGGAACATTTAAAGTAGCATGGGATTTTGACTTAGAACGCCCATTACTTATCCACGTATATATTATGATTAATTGATTTAATGTATTTCTCATTACGATATGTTTTAATGTAATCGTTCAAGTACTTTAAATAATCATCAAATGTTATTGTAGTTTTAATAACAGAACTAAAAACACATTTAGCTATTTTAATCTCATCTTCTCAGGACACCCGTGCGCTATACCCTTTTCATTTTAAGCCCACATATGCTAGCATTAGTTTACCTTTATTCTTACCTTTTATTTTCTCTAAAACCTTTTTATTAACAATTTCAAATGGTTATATATTATCTGAAGTTTGAAGTATTAATTTGTCCAGATTTCTCTTTATTAAATCGCAAGTATCATCGCATTCTATTTAGTAAATAAAATAACTGTATCCATATGTAGTAGCTTTCAATTTTTCGATTTGTGCTTATTCAGTATAAAATTGTATTGGAAATCATACCAGCATTCTTTATAAATGTCTAAAATATACATACCAACATAAATTGGCCCTTCAAAGTATATTTAAGTTCTACTAATTTCACTTGTAACGAGATTATTACTTAGAGTAGTTCTACTGTAAAAATTGGCAAACCTATATAATGACAGGTTCCATACCTCCCAGTTCACTATTAGTCTAACAATTCTGTGCTTTCGGTCGTTCTCTATGGTTTTTCCAAAAATAGAGTTATTGCTAAAGTTATAAAGATTTGTTTGAAAGCCATTTGTAGATGCAGTTCTTAATGCTGCATTAAGGTTTCAACCAGCGGCACTGTTCGAACTTTATAACTCTATGAATAGCCGATAGATTAAGTTACGCGGCAAAACAATGTTTTACAAAGCAATAATGAATATCATATCGTCTCTTATCGTGTAGGGTAGCCATCAGTTTAGATAATTTAGGTTTTGGGGATGTCTATACTCCGCATAAAAATGTAAGTCATTATGAACAACGTGCAGCTGCTTAGGATAGTCTAAATGAACTTTCAAAACATATCCCGCTTGAGAGTCATTGGGTATAGTTGTAACGTATAAATTTCTAATTTTATTAGCGCTAAGTCATTTTAAATCACTTATAGATAATGGGTTACTCATCGCTAGAGCATACAAATTATTCACATCATAATAGCAAAGATATCTCGAAGAACAGCTGAGGTCGTAGTTTTCTAAATATTTATTGTTAGCTTTACTGTAACGTTTACAACTTTGACTAATTCCACCTCGAATTCCCCGTTCAAAGAATAGCAACATATCTACGTCGGAGATCATCTCTAACCTGACTTTGGTATATTTTAACAAAGCATCCCATGAAAATCCCGGAATCGTACAATAATGTAAGCAATCTAAACCGTATATACAATAACAACAATTTTGAAATTGCTGAAACACGCCCACCAAAATTAACACGTCCATCCTTAAATATAGGGCTGAATATTCGCCTAAATTGAAAATTTCGAATCTATTCGAAATATTTTTTGCATGTTCGTTATCTTCGTTTGATATATCCTTTTCATTTAGCTTATCATAAAAGCTTTCGAAGGGAAGAAGTCGTGTTTCGTTGAATTTCTCCCATTTCTCTAGATAGTCATAAGGAAAGACACCTCTTTCGGTTAAAAATTTCATCTTCTTTTCGTCCAAATTCAAATTCTGCTGTATTAGTATTTTAAAGTCTTCAAATGGTAAATAGGAAGCTAATTTAGCCAAACTGCAGCTTACAAACTAAAGGAATCTATAAACTCAAACCTAATGTTAGTATTTAGTTCTGTTTTCGTAAAAGAAACACATTTTTCTTTGGTTATTGGCAAAATTGAAATTTTCCGGGAACACAGGTTGCCTGTTCTATAATTAATAGGTGACTCTCGTATAAAGTTAAATTGGGAAACACAGGATCTGCAGATTTTAATTTGTAATTTATATTGCATCTATTATGCGCCGCACCTCTATAATTTCCACTCAAATGCAAATGATCTTTCGGCTTATTATCATGCGTTTCACTAAAGAGTTCTTCACGTATATGGCATATAACCAAATTTTCAAATTCCAACTACTTTTCCAAAGATAGCGTTTCCATAGGAACATTAAAATCAAAATAAAGTTTGAGCTCAAACGCAATTCTTCCAAGCTCTTCAACAAACCGTTTCTGACAATCGTTTCCGCAGTATGATCTATAATATGATGGTGAAGGGACAGATAATGAAGAGTGTAAATAGTAACCGACACCGCAGGCTGCATGCAGTTGGCATTTACTTGTAGTCATAAAACCTTTACAATTGTTATCAGACTCGTTAAGTTTTTTTAATAAACATTCAAAATCGGCATATATAACTAACGGTGTGAGTTATTTGTTTTGATAATTTTTCAATTTCAGAAACATCCCTGGTTTAGGTAGATTTACTTTGTAGTCATTTACTTTGTTACAGTCTGTAGTGTGAGTTTCTAACTTGCTTTCTTTTCGAAGTAGCAAAGACATCGATCGCAAATATATTTTCTATTATTAGATCTTTACAGTTAACTGAACACAAGACGTAATAGGTTGTTGATCCATCAGTAATGAAATTTCATACCTTCAAATGTTTCTATGGCATCACAACTTTCACTCATACTAAACTCTCCTTCTTTTTCAACTTTGTAGTCATTCTGCATAAACAATAAGTTATCGCGATTCTTTTACTTTAAATGTGTCAAGCGCAGCGGTATAACTTCATAATTATTTCGGTTTTTTAGTTTCAAGCCGTAAATGTTCAACGAAATTGTTGGATTTAATTTTAGAAATTTTAAAATTTGATTTGAGTGTACACCAATAGAAAATTTAATGCCTTCTAAATTCAATACCGTAGAATAATGAGGACACGACTTTACCCTATTCGAATGTCTTTGTTGTGGATATAATGCTGCTACCACATACCAGACGAAGCAGGCTTCATCTTCAAGATTCTGTACATTAATGCATACATTCTTATTTGCTACTGTTCTTGGAAGTTCGATATGTGACGATGCGGCAAGAAATAAATTATCACAACTATTTATATTTACATGTAAAACGATAGTCTTTGAAAGGGTCCAACCCGAATCTTTTTCCTCAAATTGGCTTAGTTAGTTTCGCAGGTTTTCAATTATGTGAGTTTCAAACCACTTATTCAAGTTTCTTTTCCCCAAATCAGATTCGAGCAATCTAGCGTTTTTAGTATTGAATGTAAAATTTGTTGTAGAAATATTACCACTGCTACCATCCCAATCTGCAGGTGGTTTAGTGAATTCGTATAGAAATGCTGTATACACCTTAAAGACATAATTGAACTTTTTATAAGCATTGCGAATTCTCAAAGCAAATTAATAGAATGCATCCCTAAAGAATTCTTCGTGTTCTTTAAGCGTGAGGTTTATGCCTGTTCTTAAACGGGCTTTTAGTGCAGATTCTACTTCTTCCCAGTGCACACGATCGGAACGATTTTGTTTATTACACTTTAGTTTCGGTTTAGATAGCCGGCTTAGGAGTTGCCTATACCCCTTCAACTACCCCAATAGTCATTCGTAGTGTCATTTTTAACCAACACTCAATGACTTGTCCTTATGACGATGCGATTTAACTAGTAAAACATTCCTTCTAACCAGTTTTATAAATTTTGTAAGCTTTGTCATCGAAGAAATAGTACCATATTTTAAATATTGATTATGGAAGTCATCATAAGCAGTATTACTTAAATCTACCAAAGGATTCGCAATTTTCATAGGATCACAATCATTGCGAGTCGTCATAATTATAATTCTGTCTGTCCTTGTAACGTTTTATATATTAGAAGCGTAAGCACACAAGCCTACAAATATTTACATATATATTTTTTAAGTCAATTATTGTATATTACCTTAAAATTATTGCAACCTTTTAAATTCGAGGATATTGAATAGTTTGACATCCTCTAATTCTACTGAGGATGAACATAACTCCTTCAAGTTCGCTAATGCCTCTGCATTCCGATAGGAAATTGGGACATCGGCTCTTTCATGCCAATTATATATAAATTTGACTCATTGCCTGTCTGGGCGGATAAAAAAATGCTTTCGCATGCTAATTATAACTACTGTGTGATAAGAAATGAGTACATCAATAACAAGTTTTCTTTACTGCAAAAAGATTCACATACCAATCACGTTAAGTTCGATGCTTTCAATCCTGCGCATGTGCCGCCACGCCCCAAAATCGCGGACTCTTTACTAATTAATTGTTTTTCTCCTTTATTACAAAAGATGTGTATATTGTATCCTTACATCATGATGATATTCACGCTAATTCCGACTTTTTCAGCCCTGCGCGTGCACCACCACCTCTCAAAGTGGCCGCACACAAAATGGCCTACACCCACACTCCCAAAATGGTTCACCCACAAGATGGCCGACTTACAAAATGGTAGACCCACAAAATGGGTGACTTCTTCCACCCCTCGCGAAAAATATCCCGCCCTCAAAATGGCTAAATCCTACCACAAAGTGACCGCCACCCAACCACAAAATGGCCAATTGACCCACTCCACCCAAAAAATAACCCAGACATAAAATTTCCAACCTACAAAATGTCTGACTCCTCCCACAAAATGGGCGCCAACCTTAAAAAGTGATGTTATGTAGCATTTTGATCCAGAACCCCTATAGTATATTTACGCACGAGCAACGACCCAAGTAAGGAATTCTAAAAATATTATGCGCACTGAAGGCCACAATGATTCAGGAGCCAAAAAATACAGGCAAGAAGTTGAAAAGAGAAAAGGTGAGAAATTTTATATATTATTCAACGAAATACTAACAGTAAACCTACAATTCAACCAACTAGCTGCAGAACAGCAGCAATTGGGGAAAGGAATTAAGAAGAAATTAATAGATGCAAAGAAGAAGAGATATCAAAGGAGGACTGCCACAAGCGCATCCAAACATTTAATTAAGATAGAAGAAAAGTGGAAACAATGTATGAAAAATGACGCTGAAATGCAGAAATCAGGTCAAGTAGGTCAGAATTATTTTACAGGCAAGTTCAAAAAACAAATATTGCAGGCAAAACATGAAGAAGCAAAAGAATTCTTTATAAAAATAATAAGCGGAGGAAGGTCTGAAATAGGGGAGAAAAACGAAGGAAATAAAGCACTACAAATATTTCAGCGAACATTAGCAACGTATCAAGAGTTGCGAGAAGATAGCGAATGAAAAGGGTAGCCATATTACGAGTCAGCACATGAAAATCTATCGCAGAAATCGCACGCATTGGATGAGTAAAATCAGAGTATAATGGAAAAGAAGATCATACATGTACTAGCGCAACTACTGGAAAAAATGGCGATTCTAACAAATCAAGGTAACGTTAAATTACAAGAAATTAAGATTCTTTTGTTTCAGGGTAACTACGACAACTGGACAACATTTCAACAATTATTTAAAACATGACTAGATGAGAATACAGGAATATCACAGGTAGAAAAAATGCAATATTTAAAAATGTACGTACCAGGATAGCCAAACAGCCTAATCCAGCATTTACAAATATCGGAAAGCAATTATAAAGCAGCATGGGAAATACTACAGCAAAGGTGTGGAAATAGAAAACTGCTATTTCCAGAACTAGTAAACAGAGTATTAGACGTGCCGTCTTTAACGGATGAGTCAATTACAAAACTAAAGCAAATTCATTATACAACAGTAGAATCTATACAAGCGTTACAAAATTTAGGAATAAAACCAAAGAATGTGCGTCAATAATCTCACAAGTAATTATGAATAAATGGGATGCACAGACAAAGAGAATATATGAGCAATCGGTAATAAACCCAATGGAAATTCACACTTTACAGGAAACAACACAATTTATGAGCAAAAGATTTCAAGCACTAGAAGCATCAGCAGGACAACATCAAGTGCAGAGATGTGGATATTGCAAAGAATTTAGAAGCCTAAATAATACAGAAAGGAACAAAGCAGTGAGAAGAAAAGAATTATCTGTAAATTGCCTAAGACACAGCAATCGAAAGTTGTGTATCGATCAAAGCAGATGTACAACTTGTGGAGGAAGGCATCATACGTTAATACACATAGAAGCACATCAAGGTAATAGTAATAACAATAATTTCAGGACAGGAACGATGCAAAAAATCATGTGTGTCAAGATATAGCCAAGCAAACAGGAGCAAATGTTAGGTGGGGGAAGCTTCAAACAAAAGTTAAATAGGAAACATCAAGAAACTATGTAAAGGGAGAACAGAAAAATGTGTTACTGGTAGCGGCGCTAGTAAAAGAAAGAACATACGAAGGAAAACAAGAACTCCTAAGGGTGTTAATTGACCAGGGATCGCAAACCACGCTAATAACAGAAGAAGCAGCGGAGATGATTGGAATACCAGGACAGCTGATAAAACCAGAAGTAACAGGACTAGGGAATAAATGTGTAAATAGAATAAGACACAAAATAGATGTAGTGTTACACCCAAGTTTTCTGAGTAAAGTCATATTAATGGCAGAAGCTTTAATACTGGCAGGATCATTACCAGCAAGACCGTTAAAACAAGAAACAGAGAAATGGAACAACGTTATATTAGCAGATCCGACGTACAATGATCCAGGTCCTATTGATATGTTATTAGGAGCAGAAGATTATGGAAAAATTGTGAAAGGCATAATACAAAAAGACGAGCAAGGGTCACAAGCGCAAAAAACAACATTAGGTTGGATATTATCGGGAATAATAACAAAACTGGAGGAAAAAGCCATAGAACTAAAAAGCATGACAATACAGAAAAATGATCTAGCAAGATTTTGGGAATTAGAAGAATTATCTGAAGAAAGACAAAGCACAGAAGAATATGAAGAATATGAGCAAAATTTCGAGGAATGTTGCATAAGAAAAGAAAATGCGTCATTTGTAGTTGAAATTTCATGGGAAAAGGACCCAAAACAGTTAATCGAATCAAGAAATAAAGCAGTAGTAAGACTGTTACAGAAAGAAAAGAAGTTCTGAGCAGAAAAGTAATACAAAACCAGTGCAAAAAATTCATAAAAGAGTATGAACAGTTAGTGCACATGGTAAAAATAAAGCAAGTAAGACAAAATCAAGGATATTACATACCAGGCCATGCAGTGCAAGTAGCTGAGAAACTCAGAGCAGTATTTGATGGGTCCAGCAAAGTAGCAAAGGGGGAGGGCGCAAATGACAGAATCCACACAGGGCCAAGGTTACAAGAAGAATTATTTGACATAATACTGATATGGAGGGAGCATTAAGTTGCATTCACAGCAGACGTGGAAAAAAGAAAAAGGCAATAGGGTTCCAAAAAATAATATAGAAAAGAGTACGACAGAACCGTTGGCAAAATATAAGCTAACAACGATAACATATAGAACGAAAGCAGCGCCGTACTTAGCAATTAAGACATTGCAAACCCTAGCAAAGGAAGAGGAAAGAAGAAATTCAAGAGCATCACAAAAACTGAAAGAAGACTTCTATGTTGATGTCTTGACCTCAGGAGCAGAAAATGAGCAAGAAGCTGTAGAACAGTGTAAGAAATAAATGGAATTATTACGAAAAGGAGGATTTACCCTGAGGAAATGGTCGAGTAATAGTCTAGAAGTATTGGACAAGATTCCAGAAGAGTTGATAGTTAAGAAGATAGTGAAGATAAAAAGCAAAAAGAGATGAATAAGAACAGACAAGAAGATCATTAGGTATTCCATGGGATCAGGTAAGAGTTGGATTTTTGTTCAAAGTAAGGCAAGGGAAGAATACAGAATGTACAAAAAGACTGATCTTAGCGGAGAGAGCAAAATTATTTGATGCGTTAGGATAGTTGGTACCAGTTATCGCAACAGCAAAATTAATAATCCAAGAGTTATGAAAGGAAGAAGCAAAATGGAAGAAATTTAGAACAGAGTTAATGGAATTAGAAAAAATTAGAATACGAATATCAAACAAACAGAAACTGAGTTACACGGATTTTGTGATGTATCGGGAAAAGCGTATGAGGCAGCAGTGTATGCAAGAGCGAAGAATGAAAATGGAAGATGGATAATGGAATTGTTAGCAGCAAAAGCAAAAGTGGCACCAAATTAACAAAAGAGAACAATACCACAATTGGAATTAAGTGGGGTAATATTATTAGCCTGATTAATAGAAAGATCAGAAAAGCATTAAAAATTCACACAGTCAAGACTGTAGCATGGACTAATTCAATGATAACATTAGGGTGGGTTAAAGCCAGACCAGAGGGATGGAAAAAATTTGTGGCAAACAGAGCGGGAGAAATGAGAAAAAGAATTGCGGATGTAAAATGCCAATACATAGCTATCAAAGAAAACCCAGCAGACATATTAGGTAGGGGGATGAATCCAAAAGAACTAAAAGGAAACGAATTATGATGATAAGGGTCAAAATGTTCACAAGAAGAAAAGGGGGAAATACAAATGACAATACCCACGCCAACAAACGTGATAAAAAGGAACAACGCCGTTTAATAACAAGGGCAAAGCAAGATGGGGAAATAGCGAAAATATGTTTAAGATTGACCGAATCAGTAACGAGTATAGCCTATTGCAGAAAATTTATAGAAAGATGGAGGAAGAGAATAAAAATAAGTACTGGATTGGCAGTGAAGGAGATGGCTGAGAAAAGAGTAGTAAAGAATACGCAGAATATCTATCTTCGGGAAGAAAAACAAAATGAGCAACGGTGAAGAAGTATTGAAAAGCAACAAGTAAGCAACATTAAATCCATTCATAGATGGAGAAGGAATAATAAGGGTAGGAGGAAGATTAGAGAATGCATAGTTAAGTTACAACAAGAAGCACCCGATCGTGTTACCAAAAGAAAGGCATTTGGCAAAACTGGTGCAAAAGAGATGCGCATGAAAGATTATTACATGTAGGAGTGCACAATACAATAGCATATGCAAGAAGAAAATATTGGATAATAAACATAGATAGAATGCACGAAGATAGTAAGGAGCTGCATAATAAGTCACCGATATAGACATCATGTATCGCGACCCCGATCATGGGAAATTTATCAAAGACAAGGGTTACTGAAACATTACTATTCACATACGCAGTAGTGGATTATGCCGGACCAATTAACACAAAAGCAACAAAAGGAAAAGGAGTCAAGTCGGTTAAAGGCTACATAGTAATTTTCGTGTGCACGTCAACAAAAATATTGAACATAGAGGTGGTCAGTGATATGATAGCGGAAGCATTTTTAGCGGCATACCAGAGATTGGTGGCGAGAAGAGGTAGATAATTGGATAACATTTGTGGGAGCAAACAGGAAGTTTCAAGAAGTACGAAGAACAGTGAAAGATAACAAGGTACAGGAGCTATTATCGACAAGAGGAACGCAGTGGCATTTCATTCTAGAATTAGTACCGCATTTTGGAGGATTATGGGAAGCAGGAGTGAAGTTAGTGAAGCATCTTCTGAAGAAAGTAATTGGAGTTGCGATGCCCAAGTATCAGGAATTATGTACACTAACACAAAATATTGAAGCATGTTTGAACTTGAGACCATTATGGGCAACGAGTGAAGGCATAAATGATGAAACAGCACTATCACCGACAAATTCTTTGAATGGAAGAGAAATAGTCACACCAACAGATCCAATAACAAGACCGATTGATAAGAAGCTATCATCAAGAAGGAAAGAACTAGAAAGAAGAAAGAGAACGTTTTAGCAAATGTGGACCAAGGATTATTTACATAACCTGCAGCAAAGATAAAAATGGAAGAATACGAAACCAAATTTAAAAGTAGAGGACTTAATCACCGACACAATGGCCATTTGGAAGAGTGAAAGAAGTTTTTCCAGATGGGCATGGATTAACGAAGGTAGAATCAGTAACGACAAAATGTAAAATATATAAACAACCAATAACGAATCTTATACTAATGCCAAACAATGAAGAAGAAATGCAGGGGAATAAGAAGAAAAAGAAGAAGGAACGAGTGAATTGGGAATAAATAAAACGACAATGACAATAACATGCTTATTGATGTAATACAAGAAGGATTCAACAAGTTCTTAGTATAATATCCAGAGCCAGGGTATTACTTGGAAAAATTAGGTGATACGAGAATTGAGAAAAAAGAATTCAGAATACAAATTAAATCTTCGAAAGAACAGATAAGAAGTGATTTAAGGCAAGGAAGCAAGGTAGTGCAGAAGACAAGACAATTATGCAAGAGAACAAAAGCGTTAGGGGAAGAAACGTATTGCCAGGCATTAGTGAATCATTTGGAATTGCAAAATCAAATGTCACATCGGACAATAGAAGGGTTAATACGAGGTGAAGAAAAAAGGCAGAAACGAGAATCTTTAAGAGAATTCTTAACAGCCGTATTTGGAGTAAATGAGAAAGTATACGAGGATATTGGAAGGTTATACCAAAACCAACAAGAAATAGCAAAGGGAGCGAATCAACAATCCAGAATTATGATCTCAAGCATCCAGAGGATGGAAAAGAATAGGCAAGAAATAGAAGAGAAACTAAGGCAGTTTACAGTCAAGGTCAATAGAATGATAGAAGCAGTAAATTGTATGGAAAAATGGTATAAGGCAATTGATGAATACAAGTTGAGTATAAATATCAGAACGTATTAAGTAGCAAGAAGCTATTTGGAAGATTTCAATGAAAACTATAGAAGCATTTTGAGCATTTAGTTGGCACACCGAACCATATATGACATAATAACACCACAGAAATTATACAAAACAATAGAATGTGCCAACCACAAGTTATCGACAAATATGGAAATATTACCAAAACCAATACAAAGACTAAAGGTGAATGGAACGGCGGACGAAATAACAGTAAATGGATATTTTGCGATTTCCGAGATAAAAGAGTATGAAATAATTGCAATAACAGCGATATCGTTCAGTAATACAGTTGGAAGTTTTTCGTATATGGAGATAACAGGGGCAGTCATAGCAGTAAACTATGACGCACAAGAATAATGTCAAGGTAGAATGAAACAAAAAGGACAGCAAGGCGAAGATAGCAAAAACAAAGTTTTCAAGTACACCGAAAGCTATAAACAGCATGGACGACAATCGAAACTGTGAAATAGATAATATATTTCAGAGAAAAGACGCGCCAAAATGTAAAATGAATCAAATAAGAATAGAACAGTTAATAAGAAAAAATTGTATGAAGACAATAGCTGGCAATTTGTAGCATCAAAAAGTGAGACAGCAGACGTGATCTGTTCTGGAAGTCGGAAAGATGTAACACTAATTGTTACAGGACTTATAAAACTAAAACAAAACTGTGTCATACAGTACAAATCAACAATTATCAAAGCAACACACCAAATAAATATCAAGGTTGTTGCAGCATCTGCAAGGCCAGTAAACTTGAATTTGGTAAATAAATACCAACAAAAGCTGACCGAGTTGGAAAAAGAAAAGGGCATCAGCAGCAGACCAATTCGAGATGACACCATTGATAGCAACGACGAATGGAAGACAACAACAAGCAAATCAAATAACACAAGAAACACCAGTACAACCTAAATTAAGTCTGACCTAAGAAGATGGCAGTATGTCTGAAATACTTTAAAATAATTAAGAAAATCAGGAAAACTAGAAATTCACAAATCGGGATTATTTAAAGGTATTTAAAACAGAAAATAATGTACGCTAGATTGCTGCATAAGAATAACTATGTTACAATAAGTGCAGAATAATATATTTAGTCATAAGTAGGGGGCGGAATATATGAATTTAAATGCAGCCAAAGTATGCGCATATATATGCCTTGTTTGCCTTTAAAATATGCACTTATATGCCTTTTTTTGACCAAATATGCATACTGGTATGCA
>JAHWXV010739604.1:0-20601 GCA_024586415.1 Phrixothrix hirtus | reverse complement strand
TGTTAAAAATATTGAAAAACTAGTCAATTAATTAATTTTTTTATGGATGTCGGCAACCTTCAACAAAAGGTTCATCAAGGACTATGTACGAACGTGATTCTTAATGACCCTACCTGGAAGGCCGAACAGGATTTCAAAAATCCTCCCGGTCATTTGACAACTACAAATATGTAATTGTGAGAACTAATTACATTTATCAAATCATGATGAAGGTTACCACGAAGTACAGGTTTTACCGAGTAATTTATAATAGTAAACACGTCAACTATCGCAAATTGACGTTTGTTAAAAATAATAAAATGTTTAAGTAGAACTAACAATCTTGAATATTGAAGCAGATGCCTTTTTTAAGGATTAACACAAACAATTTATGTTAATCTTTGAAAAAGACTATAATCAGTCTAAAAGCGCTTCGTGTGTTTTATTTAAAAATATTATATAAATATATTGGTGGAAATTTTACAGGTGTTGTTTTATTTTTTAATTAAGAAGTTTTAAATTCATTTGATTATCAAGGTTTTGTTTTAAATCAATTAAATTGTATCCTTAGCGTTAGTATTGTAAAATATTTAATAAATCTTACAACCTTGAATGAACTTTAATCAGCTACATGTACTAAACTAATTGTCCAAGTCAAGTTCAAATAATTAATTAATTATTTGGAAATACGATTAATTTTCATCTTTGAAAACTTTTAATTTTATAAATTTAAAGTATTTTCACGTTCATTTATGAAATAGTTTAATGTGCATTCTTGTACAATTAGTTGTTTATATTTGAGATAATTTCCTTTAGTTTTAATAAATATTTAAAAATTGTTTATTAACCAACTGACGTACGCATGTTAAGGTACATAAAAGAAATTGTGTAAGTCATGTAAACGGTCACCTGGTAAAGTAATTGAGTGTAGTCTTTACATTGATTACTTCTACTCAATTAAAAAGGTTGTCTCTGTGTCTCAAAATTAAACAAACTATGAAATACATTTAAACCTGACAAAAAGAGATATTTTTATCTTTGTTTTAAAAAAATCTCTTCATCTCATACAACTGGATCTACTATATACGCGAAATTTATTTAGAGACTATTTTATTTTGGAAAGAACTTCTATTTGCTCTAATTATTGTATAGCAAGTTACACATCGAAATTAATATAATATTAAAAATTTACAATTTTAATCAGCGTCTTCAGTTTAGAAGAATTTTGTGCTACAAACATCTCCATTAATTTGCATCATTGAAAAATTTCTATAGAATATATGTAACGTTTTTAATATGGTTAATAATTCACTTAGCTAAGTAATTTATAACAAAAGGTAACCTCGATGTTCATTAAAATTTCACATCTTGTGTGTATGATATATTTCAGAAAAGCTCCTTTATCACAAAACAACAACAACGTTCTGTACTTGATACCCTATCGTAAAAGGAATATTATATATACAACATTAATTAGATACGCCAGAACAACACTTGAGAAATTATTCTATTCAATTTAAAAATTCGGCATTAAATATGATTAATATATTTGTAACTGTAATTAACGAAATACCACAAGTACTGCGTATATTTGGCATTCAAAATTGTATCTGCAAAATAGATCGTTTATTGCTACAAGGTTCATGAATCCGTCAATTTCAGAAGTCCACCTGCCGTTTGTGAAATTGTTTACTAGAAATCTACACATTAAAATTATATAGTGGAACGCTTCTAACAATAAATGTTGTTAATCAAATAGGGTCAAAATTCTCCAATTATCCTTGAGTGATATGAAATAATTTAAAAAAATGTGCACATAAATTTACGTGTAATAAAAGTTATAATAATTAGAACTAAATTATGACAACTAATGGAATGATTGAAATAACCTATATTTGAGATATTTTGAAATTAAATTATTACCCGTTATTTGAACTGAAAGTTCTATCTTACGATTGCGAAATATAATCACCTTAATTTTACTCTCATATCAGAATAAAGCAAGTTTCCTTTTTTTGTTGGTTTTCATTCTTCTAATGTTCTTTAAGTTTCCTGTTACGCCTGCAAACTAATTCACTTACTTAATAATGCATAAAAATTACGCCAAGCACCTGTTTATGTAGTTTTTGAAAACAACGATTCGGTGAATGTTAGGGCAGTACGAGATAGTCACAACCAAAACTTCAATACAAAATACGAAACCATTTAGGGTTATGAACCTAATATCACCTGTTAGAATGTGAAATTGTAGACACTATAAAACCATTTACAAAACTTTGCCGAAAAAGAACAACCGCATTTATGCAACAACTATAAAGATTATTTCGAAACATTTGGGCGGGTTTTGGTAGCTGCGTCTGCACTCTGTAATGGTTGATTTGTCTTGGAAATTGATGCCAATCATGTTGATACTGACGCTGTGCTGTTGCGAGTTCAAAATGAACAGGAGAAATTAATTGATTTAGTAAGGTATTGTCCAAGCTTGAACGGAAAATTAAAGTGTTATTCGTGAAGTCTTATTTAGCAATAATAGTCAATTCTACACCTTTACAAGTAGTTTTAGTGTTTTAATTAAACTAATTAATTAAAATGCTTGACTTGAACTGATTAAAATAAGATAAAGCGAATTTTATAAGTTATATTTATCTTTGGGAAATGTTGGCCCTGTTAAAATAAATAAATACGTTCACCTTTCTTTACAATATTCTTAAAGGCTATCTAATCTTTATTCTGATGTGGGTTCTCAGACACTTTGACACGAGACCAATAATTAATAGGAAGTTTATCACTTAATACACATATTTAAATGATCAATAATTGAATAAAACAATTAATGAAAATTTTATAACTGGCTAGGGCTGGTGGAAGGTGATATAAGTCATAAAACAAGTTTTGAGAAAAACATAGTTAAAGATTTTCTTAAATTTAATGTTGCAGTTACGGAAACGACCAACATATTTGTAACACATTTCCAGACTAATGTTTAATGACGTTTTTTTAACTGAAATATGTTTTTAGAAAACACACTTGGTTGTAAAATTTTTGAAAAGTATATATTTGTGTCACTTTATGTATTAATAAAACCAAAACCCCATATTAGGTATGTCAACATATTTATATAAGCTATTGACAAAATTGCTTAGTTGCTGAGAACTTGTCTTCTAGTATTGTATGCTCTTCACAGCTTCCGGCCTCAGATCCCAGTAAACTGTTTCTTATCTCCTCCTTGATAGTTAAGTTGTAGAAATTACGAAATGTTTCAGTAACATATGACAAAAAATCCTTTTTTGTCAATATTCATTGGATTGAAGTCCTTGTAGACCAAGTCTTCACTTTTTTTAAGAAGTTTCAACACTTACAGCGCATCTTTCCATCAAAAATGTAGACATCTAGAACTGATTTTTACATTTAACTCATTTTTGACTTTTTTCGACTTATACCACTTTACATTAATGTCCGCCAATTATTTAAAGGATGGTTATCGCCAACGGAAGACATTCAACTAGCTTGAGGTTTTAAGTCATTTACTGTAAACAATTAAGGTTTAACTAACTTTGCAGTCTATGTAGCTACGAACAGTTTCTTAATTATTCTTCAAAATGTTTTAATGAAAATTAAAGTTTTAATAGTTTATTAAACACAATTTTAAAACTTATGCACTTACTCTAATTGAATTTACGTAAATTAATTAATTAATTAATTAATTAATTTTTCTGTTGTAGCTAGTGCTTCTAAGATGTTTATTTTATAGTATATATGCGTTGTCCTTGGAATCGAATTTTCGAAGACGCTGAGATTGATTTAACTGGAGAGTTCGATGCTCTAACAATGGGATGATATTGAAGAGTTAATTATCAGTTCATGGAACTTAAAGCGCTGTTTATAACCCCTGTATTCGTGAAGGATATGTTTGTAGGTCAATTTGTTAGAACTTTGGATGCGCGTTACTATTACGCCACTAATGCACGAAAAAGACGCTTTGTCATCTCTTGCATGTATTTTTATTACCCTCTTTGCATTAGTATGACAACCTTTGCTATCTAGGCTTGGACGAATCGAATATCCGTATTTCGCAATTGTTTTTCTATTTTGTCCAATTTGCAGACCGTTGAATTATCCTTGTGGCTATGTTTATAGCCGTGGTTCTCAATCAGTGGTCCTCAGAACACGAATGCTCCGTGAAGTAACTTGAAATGTTCCGCGAAAAAATCAAATATACAATTAAAAGTTATTGCAAGAGAAAAATAATACAATATAAAATAATTTTTGTATGGAATATAATCAGCAAACGCCAATGGTGTCATTACTAGACCGAGTGATATCGAAAATATACGATCTCTGCCGAATAAGTATGACTAGTAAGGGAACTGTGTGTGTGTGTGTGTGTGTGTGTGTGTGTCCATTCGTGCGTTGGTGTACGCGAAGAGTTGGTTTATTTCCCTGATTTCCAGTAATTAGTTTTTTAAACAAATAAATTTACGTAAGTTTTGCGTCGTATCGTCAATTAATTTTATATTTTTTATTGAAGGTAATGGATAATTTCATCATAAATAAAGCTCGTCTTAATATCAATGACAATACCACTCCTAGCATTAATACAATTGAAGACGATACAGAAAAGACAAAAAATTGTGAAATCAATTCAAAATATTAAATCTTGTACGATGAAGAACACTTAAAATTCGGATTTACCTGAACTGGAAATAAGATTGTCGAACTCCTTTCTGCGTTTATGTAGAAAGAAACTTGCAAATAGTGCGATGGTAAATTAAATCACCATTATTTTACTAAACATAAAGATCTTTCATCAAAAAATAAAGAAGGCTTTTGGAAATGCAAGCTAAACAGAGAAAACAACTTTAAAAAATAATGAAAGTAAGAGATAATACTCAACTTGCTTCATATAAAATTTCTCCGTTAATAACGTTAAAATTAAAGTCACACACAATAGCAAAATCTCTTATTTTATCTAGCTGCTGTGAAATAGTGGTTTGGAAAAAAGTAAAGAAGGAAATTTTGAAAATTCCAGTATCTGATGACAGGATTTGCAGAAAAATTAATAACATATCCTGCAACATTAAAGAAATAGTTGCAGTTGAACTTGTCGACATGTCCTTTGCATTAGAATTATACGAATCAACTGATATAAGTAGCAAGGTACAGTAGCTCTTATGCTTTATATGACTTATTTATGAACAGAAGATAATGAATCAATTTTTGAGCTGCCAACAACTTTTGAGGAGTACAACTGGCCAGACCTTATTTGACACGATAACCTCGTAATCGAATACGTTAAAATTATCATAGCATTAATGTTCCAATTTTGTACCGACGGAGCATCATCTATGATGGGATTTATCAAAGGATTTGTAGCTTTAACGAAAACAATCAGTCTATTATTGTTTCTTGCACCGAAAAGTATTTGTCATAAGGATAATCTCTAAGAAACTAAACGAAGTATTGTATTAAGTAGTTTTCATAGTTAATTTATTAAAACAAGGCCGATGAAAAACCGAATTTTCAAACATCTTTGCTTATCTATGGATGGAGACTACAAATGTTTACTTCTTTATGCAAAAGTAAGGTGGTTTCACTTAGAAAGGTTTTAAGTCGTGTGTTGCAATTAAGAAATGAATTACTGGTTTTTTGGAAATAGAAAAATACGCAACTTTTAGACAATATCTGAAAAATGAAAATCTGTGCAATAATTTTCTATATTTGGTTAATATTTTTGCTTACCTTAATACTTTCAATATAAGTATACAAGGAAATAACGAAAAAATTCTTACATCGACTGAAAAATCATATTCAATGAAAAAAACTTTTACTATGGAAGAAACACGTACGAGAGAAAAAACACGCAAATATTTCCTTCTGTGCAGAGTACAAACGAGGCAACCATTGCTTTAATAATCGGACATTTAACAATAATAGGAGAAAATTTTTAATATTTTCCATTGCTAAACACTGAACATCCGATTACTCCTGTTTTACTCTGAATGAAAAAGAAAAACTGACATCGCGCTCTTCAAATCGTCAATTAAGACACTCCTGAAACATTCTGGATCTCTGTTAAAAAGGAATACTCAAGCATCCAACACATTATTATTATTTTCCACATCATATCTTTGCAAAGCAGGATTTTAAACAATGATTAATATTAACAAAAAATTCGAGTGCCTAGGGAATTTAGAAAAGGAGATGCAAGGAGCTTTATCATATATTCATCCCAACATTGCTGAAATCTACAAAGATCACTAAGCTCATCTATCGCACTAAATTGGATTTTTTAAGTATTGTAATTTTGAGTGATTTTTAAATAAAAATGTTTGCATAAATCAATATCGGCACCTTATTCTTTATATAAAATCACTCTTTGAACAAGGGTGGCCAACCGTTCCGTGAGACTGTTTTTTCTTCAATAATAGAATTATTTCTGCGAATAATGTTCCTATTACTTTCTCTTACTTTATATGAAATATATTATTGTTTTCGACTAAAATTTTCGATGTCGAAATTTTAGTGGAAATATACGTTTTCGGGTCCCCTGCGTACAAAAATCATGTTTTTTTGGAAATTGGTCTGTGTTCCTGTGAACACGATAACTCTAAAACGAGAAGTTCTAGAAAAACAAAATGTTATATTTAAGTTTGTATCCATCGTCGCACGTTACTATAACAATTTCACTAAAATCAGATAACCGGAAGTACCACTTTACTCTCGTCATTTTTTGGATTTTGAAATTTTCTCGAAATCGGTTATAACGATTTTTTTTAAACTTCCCATATTTCTTATATATTTAATGTTCATATAATCTAAGCGATTTCTCACAAAATTTTCCGTAACTCGAGTATCCGGAAGTAGTTTCACGGTTAATTCTGAATAAAATAACTATAAAACTAAAAGCCCTAGTTAAATGAAAATTTATATTTCACGTCATAATTACCTTAGTACGCTATATCAAGAATTTGGTTAAATTCGGATAACCGGAAGTAGCATTTTATTTCTGTCATTTTTAGATATTTTCCAAATTTTTCGATTTTAGAGATTTTCTTGAAATCGACTATAACGATGTTTTTAAAATTTATTGCATTTCTTAAAAATATAAGACCTTTTTATAACCCAGACGATTACTAAGAAAATTTTCCTTAAATTGAGTAAACAGATGTACTTTTACCGTTAACTCTAAATAAAGTAACTATGAAACTAAAAGCCATAGCTAAATGAAAATTTATATTTGATGTCATAATCACCTTTGTATACAAAATCAAAAATTTGTTTAAAATCGAATAGCTGGAGTACCATTTTATTTCTGTCAATTTTATATATTTTTCGAATTCTCCATTTTCACAGTTTTCTCATTGAAATCGGCTATAACAATTTTTTAAAGTTAGCATATTTCTTAGCTACTTAATTTAAGTTAATATTAACCAAGGAGTTTCTCTAATAAATTTTTGAAAATCGAGTAACCGGAAGTACTTGGAGTATTGGTTGTGAAAGACATATCTCAAAAACAAATCATCATATGAATATTAAAAACTATGTTTAAGTTTTCTATCTTCCGTGCATGAGATGACAAGAGTTTAGTTCAAATCAACTGACCGGAAGTGCCACTTTATTCTTGCGACCTTTAAGTTTTATGCGATTTTCTCGTAAACGGCTATAATAATTTTTTTGAAATTTTCTACGATTCTTATGCATTTGACATCATTTTACATGAACTTAGAGGTTTTCCTGAAAAAATGCGATGAAGCAAGTGATCAGAGTAAATCTCTGGCGTTAAGCAGGGTTTTCCGTGTTTAGTAACTTGGGTGGGTGACCATTAGAATTATCGTTCCCAAAATAAACCTAAATAACATTTTAATCCTTTGTGGACACTTACATATTTGTGTATCTATGTAGGTAAGAGAAAGTCGTGCGTTGCCTCACACCAGATTTTTTTTATTGCGCTCTTGATTTTAAAAGGTTTCAGCATCCCCGATTTAAATCTGATATAATGTAAGTATTCCGCGGAAAAAATATCAAATTTTAAGATTGAAAAACACTGCTTATACATACGTTACTATGCTGGAAACTGCTTTGTTGCGAGGCGATGCCGTTTCCTTAATTTTTGTTGTTGTTACATCACTGTTACTCCTCGTTAAATAATTGATTGTCTTTCAAACCTTTCTAACTATTTCTAGGTAACGTATTTCAAACGTTTTTAAATACTACTTAAACTATCTTAAAATAAGTTTCTTATGGAAGTAAAATGCACGTTACCGTTATTTAATTTCCTTTTTTTTAAATAAAAAATCCAGGAGGGATTCAACAATAGGCGGAATTTCCTACTAAGAATATAATTAGGCGACCTTAAAATCGCTGTAATAGTTTAGGAATCCGGAAGCCGAAACAGTGAGATGGATTGTATTGCTGCAAGTATATGACTTCAAGGTTGGACACTATGCCAAAAGGAATCATCTAAACTCTGATGTTTTTCTGAGTTGTTCAGTACGATGTACGTTTTAATATAGTGAATTAGAAAAAGTTAAAGCGCTATATATTAACTGGTTAGTTTGGTGCGCTGGTGGATATGTAGATCGGGAACGAGCGGTGGAACGAAGAGTAACCACATTGAGGTGGAGTTTTTGAAAGACAAGATTAAAAACTGTTACCATTGAGGAGCACATAAACCTATTTGAAGTATCAGTAGAGTACTTGTGGTATTTCTACCTAATTTATGAAACAATTCGGTGACGTAGAAGTAAGAAAATGTGTCATCTACGGCCACGTTACCGCAAGGTTATCCGAAGCAACTACTACATCACTACATCAGAAGCTACTCTATGAACACCTGTGGAAGACGTCGTGAAACCTAAGGAAGTAACTTTGTAACAAGGTTAACAGAAATTTATCCATATGAAAAATCAGCTGTGGGTAAGGTCAACTCATCTGGCGTTGGTGCACAACACCGTAAACGTAGTGTTGTCAGGCATGGGCACCCAGTTCGACTGCAAAATTGTGAAAATAAATAGTGCTGTAAGAAATCCGAAATGAATACGGGTAGATATATAATTAGTTTTAATGTATGAATAACAAAAGACCCAAAATAAATAATTGAATTTGTTACATTATTACAGCCAGTTATTTGTCGTAAAAATAAAACACCCATAAAAAATTTTGTTTTCTAAAAATCTGTGTTATTAAAAACTCCTTGAAACAATCAATTTTGTTTAGACTTAAAAGAAAGAGAAGTATATACCTAACGATTTAATTCAAAAATTTAAGTTCTATAGAAGGAATCAAGCAGTAAACTGGTATTTTATAAATCACTTTGAATTTATTTGTAAATTTAAAATCTATTTGGATTACATTCAATTTAAATGTCAAACCAATTAGCTATGTATGTAGCGTATTTAAAGTTTTTTGGTCTTGTTATCTATAGAAACCTTAACAGGATTTTGTACAAAGTAAAATCCCGCATCTCAGTAACAACCAATTATATTCTGTTTATAAAATTGTTCCTTCTAGTTGTATTTAAAAAATATATCGAAAGAACAATCTTATAAAATAGGGCAACTGCGCTCATTTTTGCTCTTTTTAGCAAGATTAGGTATCGACCCGACGCCCAGCGCCGGCGCATGTATATATATAATAGCCGCCGTTCAAAACTAAGACATTTGCTAACTGTCAGCACAGTGTAAAACACCACCACCGATAGTATGCTGAGAATCCTTTAAACTACAAGAACGGTAAGTCTTTTTATTGATATAAAATTATTTATTTATAAAGACTTCTTCTAACAGTAAATATAAAAATATATTATTTATTAGAAATTTAATTTGTTGCATAAAAAATTGCGATAAGCTATTGTGTTAATTTCAATTTCGGAAAACACTCTTTAATGTAAATTATTCTCACAACCTAACCTATTTTTTTCAAAAAAA
Source organism: Phrixothrix hirtus (assembly GCA_024586415.1). Taxonomy (NCBI): domain Eukaryota; kingdom Metazoa; phylum Arthropoda; class Insecta; order Coleoptera; family Phengodidae; genus Phrixothrix; species Phrixothrix hirtus. Next base: position 10,696 of record JAHWXV010739604.1, on the reverse strand, counting down.
AAGCTATGTTTTAGTGATTTTAACAAATAATGACACTATTGTAATATCAACAGGTTTCTAATATCACTTAAACATTAATTAGTAAAAGTGGTATTGATTTCTGTTTAATATTTCGCATTCCATAAAAGCAAAATTTTTTAATATTTTCGATTTGGAATTTTTAATTTAATTTTTTCAAGTATATAACTGAAAGATAAATTAATATTTATAGGAACTTATTTAATTATGACTTTTCCTCAAAATTAAAGATATTCATATAAATTCTTGAATTCTTCGCTAAAGACATACTCTTTACTAATAATGGCTTTAATACTTTCGATTCATTTATAAAAATGCATTAAAGTACTTTAAATAGATTAACAACAATGATTGTTGCAATAGCTAAAATATTATAAATTGATTCTTTAAATTTGACACCAACTTATTTAGTAGATGTAATAGCTCAGAATGAAATTTTATAAATAAATAGATAACAATTTGACTCAAAATGCAATTTAGCTTAATAATTATATAACATTCGAAATCTGCTTTATTACTAATTAGTGTGTAAAATATAATTTCTCTGTTCTGTTGTGTGTTGTGGTTTTGATTTAACTGTATAAATTGATTTATTCATTATACTGAGGATATAATTACAATTACTGTTATCAATTCCCAACTAATATAGAAATCATATCAAAATTATATATGCATATATCAATGTACTAATCCTTATTTCTAATTAATATAAACGAAATAATATAGGGCAAATTACATCCCATCAATTACTAATTAAAATTCAATATAGAGCGATTTAATAAAACTGAATATATTTATTGAAAATAAAAATGGACATTTATCATCCTTTTTTTATGAAAGCTCTTTTATCGCAAAACTTGCACAATAATCGTATCAAAATATTTTTACCCTATATCGTGAAATTCAGAAAATTTCAGTTGGCAATTTAATCTGTCAATTCGACACTTAATAATAACAAATTATTATGTGAATGTCAAATTAACAATTTTAATTTAAAACGAAGACATATTTACATGTCCATTTTCTCTTGCTAATTGAACTTTTTCTCTACCCTTGACGATTATTTTGAAAAATATTAATCAAGGATTCGCTGGGAGCTTGTGAACAGAAAAAAACACGTTTAAATGTCCATATGCAATACAATTATATTATTTAGTTAAACTTTGAGATCAAAACTAATTCAATAATTATCGTCAAAGAAACGAATTATAACTATATTAAGTTGTCAATAAATGCAATTCAAGGAAACATCAAAATTTTATAAATAACAAAGCTAGGGTTGTGTAATAGCTCACGCTGCGGCTTACATTTAGAAGCTCCCAAGTTCGATTCCAGAGATCGCGTATGCTGATTCAGCTTTAAAATGATTAACTGAATTATCAAAGCTCTTCCTAATTCTAATCTATCCTATCTTCTTGTTCTTACTTCCCATTCTTGACCGAAAAGTGTTTAAGTTACTCTTATAGCGACCTACCTCCCAAACAGGAGAATTGGTATAGCACTAAGTCCTTTGTTGAAGAACGAGTAATCTCACTTTGCATTCACAAAATCTCAAGAACAGAAGCTGTCACATTAAACAACAAAGTGTTGTCTCTAAATTTATACTAAATACTTCAAGTAAACGTTTTTCAGTTGCAATATGGGTTTAAACACGTTACCAAGCCGCTTTTATAGCTAAATATGTTTTAATTAAACAAAAATTCATTCGTCTTCACTAACGCTTATCATTTCCTGTCAATGTTAACCTCATCTCAGCACACGTCCAAACAGGTAGTTTAAAGTCAACCTTTGATGTGCTTATTTCAGTGTGAACCTTTCTATATGCCCCGCGCCTCCAAGAGTTAATCGCAAAAAGCTACCGATGGAAAAACACGTTTAACAAAGGTTCATCTGTTGCCCTAAGCTGACTTTTCAAATGGAAACTCCACCGCTTCCTTCAATTGGGTAACTTTTTACCAATAATGTAATCATTTAATTGGAGCATCTAAACCGTATTCTAGTGTTTGGTAAATCGTTTCATTTAAGGCAATACGTGTCGTTAAAGTCAACATTCATGCCCGAGAAAAAATGAAGATCAAAAATCTGAAAATATTCAATGTGTTAATTTGACAACATAATTTCGAATAGTTTTTCAAAAATATAAAAGACTGAGCTTGCCCATCGGATGTTCATGAATTCCAAAACTTTGGAATTACCGAATTATATAACTATAAATTTTTAGAAAAAACTTGAACTTACAGCTGTATAATTCCATAGTCTATAATTAATTTCATAAAAAGACGCCAGCCATAATTTACGAAGAATAGTAAAAACAATTTTCCTCTTTCCGTTTTTACAAAGACTAGTTAACAAACGTTACTCAAATTAACAACTAATGTATTCCACCATGTTATACATTGATGCGAATATGTTCACTTGATTGAACTTATGATTTTTATTTTTTGGAAATGTAAATATTTACTTAAATATCTTTATTTACCTCCCACTATTAAGGAATTCAAAATTGTACTTTTCGATTTTTGGAGTAATTAATAAAAAGGTTATTTAAATGCTGACGTGCAATTGTGGCGCCACTTGGTTGTACAAATTATTTTAACCTCCTGTGTGGCCAATGAATGCGACAAAGCTCAATATCTCCTATACTATTCTAGCGAAAAACTTTTTTCAGAATAGTTACTGAGTATTAAGAGATGCATCATCTAGAATGATATTTAGCTAGACAGGGTGCTCCAAAAAGGCTCTCCAGTAAAAATGTAATGTTTTTAAATGGAATACACCATATATTTCTACAGATTGAATTTCGTGTGAAATTCTCTACATAACGCCATAATAATTTATACACATTTTTGCAATGTTGCTAAATAGACTGGAAAATTCGGTAGATTTGTTAAAAGACATGGTACAATACAATGTGTAATATTTTTCTGCTTATAATAATTGTAAATAAAATATTTTTAATATAGAAAGAGGAATGCTAACAGAAGTCTCCTAAGGCAACAAAGGCTAATGGTTTTGTACAAGGTTTTTCATAGACATGCCAACGTTACGAACTTCAAATCTAATTTTTGTCAGTTCTTTAAATGAAACACCCTACATTTCATTACTTTCCCTTACAGGAATTTTAATCCTCTTTAACTTCTGCTAAGGTCTTGCTGTGTTTATTTTTACTGGGTAATATTTTACTTTATTTTAAACTCTTGCAAAATATTTGATGTTTTTCACCATTATCGTTTTCTATTCGCCTATGACGCATAATATGAAAACAGAATTGCATTATTTTAAATAAAATGCCAGTTTTGTAGTTTTGTTTTAGTTCAATTACCATAAAGGTTAACCACCAAACAATTCTTTCATATTGAGGGCTATGCCATAAAAGTATTTTAGCGATACAATTATTGAACAATTTGCTAAGTAAATTATTACCTAATTATTCGTTCAATTTGAATATACATTTCAATGCATCTTTCCTAATACGATTTTTCAAGTCCTCTCTCGTAGAGGCGGTATTTTAGATACCTATTCTTTTATAAATCTCCATATACTGAAATCCATTTTTGTCAGATCTGGTGATTTAGTCAACAATAGTTCTCATCTTCCAATCCACTACTGTCCATACGTTTCATTTAAGTAGCCAATAATAGGCACTGTATAATGCATGGGGCTCCATCGTGTAAAAACCATAGACGTTTAGAAACTTCATTTGGTGTCCGAACCGTTAATTTCTGGAAATTGTTTTGTAAGAATTCTGACTAGACATGTCTAGTTGCTCTTCCTTCAAAAAACGGTAGTCCAATAACGTAGTATCTTATACTCGTTCCCAAACGTTTAAGGTCTATCTGTTTTGTAACTGCGTTCTTATAAAATCATGCCTATTTACGTTTCCATTTCTGTGAAATGTCACTTCATCATAAGCTCGTTGTTGTCTCGTTTTTTCCTGCACCCATTTACAAAAATGCAATCTTCTCTGAAAATCTTCTTCAATTATTTTAATATGATAAGGGTACACTTGTTTACTTTCAGTAGGTTCTGAAGTGATGATCGACTAATATCTACTTCATGTAAAATATCTCGCTGACAAATTTGTGGATTTTCAGGAATATTTGATTGATTTCCTTCGGTGAAGATAGGTTTAATTCATACATTTTTCTTATTAGGTGCACTTCCTGTAGTTTGAGAACGCTTCATAATTTTTTCAGCCGCCCTTCTATTAGATTAGGATATCTTTCATGATACTTTCTCGTCGCTAACAGGCAGTTTTTGTCTCTCCCTCTTATATAGTTCAAAAACCAGATCCGCCATTTCGTCATTTACAAAATTTATTTTTAATAATTATTATAATTATTGTCAAAGAAACTACTACTCTGATGTTTTATTTAAAATAATAAAATTTTGTGGACTACAAAAATGGCAATGGTTGGTGAAAAACATCAAATTGTTTGCTATAGTTTAAATTAAAATGAAATACTGTCAAAATTAGTACAGATAGGCACAGGTAGATCTTAATCAAAGTTAAATGATTAAGACTCCTACTAGGCATGGTAATCAAATATAAGGTGTTTCATTTAAAAAACTTACGAAATTTAGGTTTAAAGTCTGTAATGTTGGCATACCTATGGAACAAACCCTGTACAAAAACATAAAACTTTGTTACCTTGAAGGACTTTTGTCAACATTCATTTTCCCATACTAACAATGCTTTCTTTTTAAAAAGTAGAAAGATATTATTTATTTCAGTGTACCAAGCTCTTGCACAAATTTAAGAGATTTTCCAGTCCAGTTGGCCAAATGTCAGAAATATGTATAAATAATTACCAGAAATTGAAAACTGTAAAAATCTACAGGATACCCTATTTAAAAAACCTGACATTTTACCGCACAGCTTTTTAAAGCACCCTGTATAGCCAAAAATAATTTTAGAGGATATAGCTTTAGTCACGAAATAACTATCCTGGAAAAAGTTTTTGCTAACTTTAATAGTACAGGAGGTGTCGAGCTTGGTAGCACGCAGTATTTTAGGAATATCACTATCTTCTAGTATCCAAGTATTTTTCATCAGTAAAAAATTGTACTACAATAAATTACCTTCATATTCTTAACCACTTGTCCTCTCGAAATTCTTAAATTTTAATTTCATACCTGTAGAAATATTGTAGCAAAACTAATAACATCAGTTATGATAATTAGTTATTTCAATTGCATATAATATTGTTTTGTTGGAAAAATCGTTTTCCTCGTGATATTACTGACGATACTACAATTTTAAAATATTTACCTACAAAACCGACTTCTTTTATTAAAATTATTTTAATAAGTACCCACACTAATGAAGCTGTCTTCAGCCATTGCTCAATGGCGTCTGTATTTAGACACTGTCATTTTTTCGCTTTTAAAACACCTGGGCATCAAAGATTGTAGTATGCCCTGTTTATTTTCCATCAAAAATAGGTATTTTATTTTAAGAAGAAATTATCTCTGGCAATTCTACTTTAGTTTAAATTTATTGCTTAAAAGTCACCATATAAAGGCAGGTTAATAATGTATAAACGTGCAAGTGTGACATCACCATGCGATATATACTACAGTTGGCGATAGTTTCCAATATAGATTACATATAACCAGTATATTACCTTAATATTGCACTGAGATCTTGGTCGACTTACATTCTCTTCTAATAAATCGTACAGAGCAAGATAAAATCGAATACGATTATTTTATAATTTACACTTGATTCATTTGCGGTGTAAGAGACGCGCATGATTAATAATCATGGTTAAATAATTTTTTTATAACCCGAAATAAAGTAAGTGCAGTACCTTTTTTTAAATTTTATCTATTTAAGATAATCATTTAATGTATAATTTTTATAACAAGTATTTAATACATATTTAAAAAATTTTCTGAGTTCGAGCCTCAGTCGATGCAGAAATTTTTTTAAATATGTATTAATACTTGTTATAAAAATTATATATATATATATATATATATATATATATGTATATATAAGTTTCACTGTATATACAGGGTAAGGCGGAAAGAGTATTAACATATTGGCTTTACATTATTACTTTTCGAATTGTTACCCTTAATCTAATGCTAGCGTTGATTCGCAGATTTATTAGCTGTCGTACAGTACTATCCTGTATGATTATCTGCGTCGCATCTCTACAGACGTAATAATAAGCCCGGGAAGAATCCTGATTTATTTCTACTCTTTATACGATTTATACCCATTAACATAAAATTCATCAAGTTGGCATCTCATCGTATATATCTACAAAAATAATTAAAATTATTATAGCATTTTACCTCTGCAATTTTCAAATGAGAATAAATTGACCGTATGGAAAGGCGTCGTTCACATTATTACGTTGCACTCGTTTGACAAACATTCAAAGGAAAAGTTAAATTTTTAGTAAAACATGTTAGAATAAAGTTACACTTTTAAAACTGGTGAACACCCACATTGATTATGCGGAATCAATAAATAATATCTTTAGACAAAAGGTAGAACAACGTTTAAAAATTGGTTTTCCTAATGGAATAAATTATTTTAATTATAGTCATTTTTCCAAAATAATTTTGTATTTCTAATAGTTGTTGATAATGCAGCATCTATAGAATTTTTGGAATCTTTCTACTTCAAAGTATCAAATAGACTCACTATTTTATTTGTCTTTGGTATATCATCCAATATGTATAATCATAATAGCTAATAATTAAAAAATTGTAGTCTCCCAACAAATATAGTTTTATTCTACATGATACATTAGCAGCGAACGTTTTCGTAAATGAAACCAAAACTAATCGTTTTAGACACAAAGTAAATGGTTAGATACATCTTCAGGCTTAATCTTTGCGAAATAATTTAGTTTCTGACTGATATAAAGTAAATAGTTTCCTTATTTTTATTTTTGATTTTAAATTTTAAAATGTGATTTATTCATTACTACTAACTACTAGCTAACTAACTACTAACATTCTTGTTAGAAAAATTTGATTTTTAATCATTATATGATTTAATGATTAAACATCAAAGTTTCCACCACTTCACATCATTTGATTTGTATTTTCCTTGACTATTTAAAAAATATTTATTTTAATCCGTTAACAAGAACGCTTTCAAAATCGAATAGTGATGAATAAACCACGAAATTTGAAAATTTAAATTCAAAAGTAAACTAACTATTTACCCTGTATTAGCCTAAAATTAAATTATATTACTAAGATTAAGCCTGAATATATATCTTACCATTTAATTTGTGTCTAAAACAACCAATTTTGGTTTCATTTACGAAAATGTTCGCTGCCAATGTAACATCTAGAATAAAAATTGTATTTGTGGGAAAACTACAATTTTTATTATCACCCACATTATAAATAATTGCAATAACACCTTCTACAATGGACCCATTAAAATACATATATAATTACTACTAATTCTACAGTGTAGTGTTATATCAACTAAAGCGTTAAATCAATTTTGAAATTTAATAATAAAAACATACATATGACCATTAAATATATGCAACTGATTGTAAAAAATACTTTTCTGTTCCATGTAGTGAGGTTATTCATTCGATCCGTTTCTTTTCTTGTTGTTTTAACAAAGACCCCAATAACGTTCTAACTTGGTTCATTAGTATTTCAAACTTCTATATTTTGTCTCATTCACATTTGATAAAAAACGCAAAAAAGTATGCCAATGTAACATCTTTATAGGAATTTTTACTGAATTATTTTAATAGTTTATATGTAGAATACTGCTTTGAAATCGTTTAATAACACTTTAAATATTGATAGCTTTAAAAATACATTAATTATGTATGAACTAAGCATAGCGTAAATAAATATAGATCATAGAACGGTGGTATCTAAAAAACTTTCTACAAGAGCTAGTCGGAAAATATATTTCTCTAGTTGCCATTCGCAAGAATTTTTATTATCAAAATATTGTTCCACCACTTTTTCAACGTAATCTCAACCTACATCGATGCACTTCACTAATTTGAAGAACCCTTATTCGCAAAACGTCGTGTTACGTTGACGAACGAAATTGTATACGGAAGTTTCAACTTCTGGATTAGCGGTGAAAGCCTTTCTTTTCAGTGCCTTCGTCAAACAATGAAAGAAATGGAAGTCATCAGATGCCAGATCGTGACTGTAAAGCGGGTGTTTCAAGCACCTTCAGCACATGGCGGCTAGATGACCGTCATTGGAATTTTACACTGTGGTCCAAAAAGAGCGCTCCTGATATTCATCTAATACTAAGAGCGATCTTTCTGGACCACAGTGTCAAATTTGATACTGTCCACTGCTAGACACTGATACAACTGGGAGATGACCAGATCTATATCATCGAATGACAGTCTTCAGTTGGGTCAGTGTCTAGCAGTGGACAGTATCGTTCCAACAAAATAATCTTTCTGTCTTGAACTTCTTTCTGGTTGAGGATGACGTACACTTTCGTTGCTTGGAGGCGACCATCGGTTCTGGAGTGAAGTAGTTGACCCAAGTCTCATCTCCAGTCACAATTGAAAAATGATAAACATTTCCTAAGAGATATTGCAAGATCTGGTCTCGTTGTCTGACACTTGTGGTCAGGAGCAAGTCTCGATGCGTCAACTGCAATGTCACTTTACGTCATGGATGATTATGTGAACTGGCCCATAGCCGATACATAGTTCATTAACGACATCATCTACAGTCAAATCATCTTATGTAATTATCTCCAGCGGCTTTTACATCAACCATTGCACTTACCGTCCGTTTTAAACCTGGAGATGCCATTTTTTTTGATATTACGTCAGAATAACACACTTCCATATGTTCCTTATGAATTTCGGTACTACATGTCCCACGTGTTCAATCGTAGTGTCTAACATATTTAACATACGAAGTGTGACTTTAAAATAACTAGACTAGGCACCTTGTAAGCGGTATACTTATAGGAGTAGAGAGCGTAGGCAAGTGTATATAATCTTAAAGTATCAGAAAGCAGCCGATATGAGTAGGGTTTGGCTATCGATCGTTGTCATTCTATGAGCAGCGATTGAAGGAGCAATGGTTTGTATTACGTAGGGCATTAACCTCAATTTTTTTATCAAATGGAAAAAGTGCTGAGAGCGAGTGAGAATAGAGGATTTCGGGTTGTAGATGAATGATGTTTCTGCTCACAATTCTCTGTCTATAAAACAGTTTTCTGGCCGATAAGATGACATTAGTACTGAGCCATCCATCTTAATTGCTGAATTTGGTTTCGTGTGATTTTTACTTGTTTCCCAAGGTAAAATCTTCATTGAAGGAAATGTATACTGTGAACAAGTGAAAAAGAATCGGCAGGATTGCTGAGGGTATTAACACATCATGAATATCAACACTGTTTTTCTCAATTGGACATTCGTTCACAACATATAGATATGAAAGGGGAGTATATTAAAGGAGATAGCAGTTAAGTTGTAAGATTTTAATAACAGACCTCACTTTTAACACCAGTGTCGTTATGTAATAGCCACGTTTCCTATATTCTATTAAATGAAATTCTAATTCTAATAATTTATAATTTTCTCATACACGTTAATATTAATTTTGTGTCACTATATATGCATCGATTGGTTTAGTGAATAATGCTTTAACAAGAGAAAAAGTACAAAGAGGGATATATTGATTGTTATGTTTTATAGCATCTGCACTAAAAATAGATAGAATTTTAAATAAAATAAATAATTCTTATTGCTACTGCAAAGTTATAATCAAAATCAGAAGTATTTGTTATTTAGGCATGAAGTATTACTTTTTTAAACATAAGTACTTACCGTAAAACTACAGGTACAATGAGAAAGCTGGTCTAATTCCTTATCGTTCTCAATATCTCATTTCATGTTGTCAATAAACTTATTTCTGTAACACTTGACATATTTTGTAGATATTTCAGTAAAAGGCGTTTATTTCACATAAATCTAATTTATATACACTTTCTTATAGTCTATAGTTACAAAAATTTAAAGATGCTTGTTTTCAAGTAAAAGTTCATAGAATCATATTATGGCATTTTCAAAGGCTTTTATGAACTTCTAACGATTCGGAATCTCTTGAAATTTCTATTCCAACGTTTTTTAAATTAGAGTGTCATAAAGACCATGTTCTCCTTCCCTAAAGTATATGTGACCATATTTAACTTGATATAAGTTACTATAAAAGTCGTATGTATCGCATATGTGCTATTCTAAAACACCTATTCTTGTTCTAAGTAAATGTTTTTAATGAATTTCATCAATATGATTTAAACATATTGATTCTGCGAATTTGCGACTTGATCCTTAGTATTGTATACTCTTAGGTGTCTAAATAGGACATTTTTAATGATGATAACAAAGTCGCATATATTCTTGAGAATCGTTATTAGGAAATTTCATTGCCCCTAATTTATAAGTGTTCCCAAAATTATAAAAGAGGGAGTTATCTTATATCTATCTTTTACTATGTTCATTTTGAAAGTAGATCTAGAAATTCTAATATGAAAGTACGATTATATGAGGAATTCTCTCGCACGAAATGGTTATTGTCTGCCAATAATTCCTAATACAAGGTGGGCAATATATAACTGACTGATTTGAATTGCGCGCTATTTTTGATACACGCATTGCAGTAGGTGGCGCCGTAGTAGTTGTTTAAAGCACAT
>JAHWXV010739586.1:0-11070 GCA_024586415.1 Phrixothrix hirtus | reverse complement strand
CATCATAATTAATAATAAAGATACCTCTGTTCTCACATTAGAGGATTTGAAATAAGCTAACACCTATTTCATATTTCTAAAATTATTTGAAATAATACCCTAACAGTCTTTTTGAGTATAAAACGAAGTTTCTCTGACTATATGATACTGGTAATTCGCCAATTAGACTTTATTATTACTGCACGGACGTATGTACCGGGTGTTTCCAAATGAATGACAAATGTAAGAATTTCAGATGCGCTTTCAAGGTACTACATGCAAGTGGGAATTCGCTAAACATTCTAGCCATAAGTTACGCCCTACCTCTTGTAGTATTTTTTATTACTGCTTAATACGGCCAAAGGATTCGAACTATTACCTTCCGGGGTCATCACAAAAATTAGAATGTGTTATTGTCAAAGTTACAAGAAATTCAGTAACACTAAATTTACAGTATCAAGTTATTACCTACATTTGCATTTCATATTTAAAGGTGAAGTTCGCTTAATGTTATAGATTAATGAAAATACTTGATTTGTTGCCAATAATTACTTCCACTACTTGTCACAACTATTTGTATGCAAGTTTTAAAATAATATTTAACTGTTATCTGACAATATTAGATGATTAAAGTTAACTTGTGACATTTTTGATAAAGTTAATCACGATAAAACCTTGTTGCCTTGTAAAACCATGCTTGGTTAAATTCATTTTGTCAGTTACACGGTTACTTGATTTACGATCTTGTTTGCTTCATTAAATCGAGCTTTCGGTTTACTTTATGATAGCTACGGATAACATATTTTATAACCTGAAACCTAAGCGATTACTGACCGCATTCAGTGGTGCAGGTGAGTAAAGGTAGAGCTAGTAAGCATTTTCTAAATTGTGTGATGAACATTTTTGCCACCCCCATCGTTTCAACCAGCATTCGATTCGTAGTTTGACGCAATAGTGACAACCACCACACCTTTAATTAGATTACCGTCATTTAAGAACATACTGCTCAGTTAAAAATTTGTTTTAATCGAAATTAAACCTATTCGATCTCATTAGTTAGTCGTTTAACCCCACAAGACCATTTTATAAAAATGATAGGAAGGTGTTACATACTATACGATGAAACATTGATAAATTTTAAAATTAAAATGTGGTAAAAGGTTATAATAGATTCAGTTATTGCACTTCTAGTGATTAACTTTCGTCCTCGGAAACATTTTATAAAAGTACTCGAAACGTTTACAATGCGTTGAGATTTAAAATAGCCTGAAATATAAAAAATAAGAACTGAATCTAGAGAAACCTTTTTTTATTCATTTGACTTACCTTCCATGAGTTGATTTTCAACCGGCATGTATCACAACTGGAAACGACTTTATTATTATGGTCCATTTATAATATTAGACACCACTTCAAGAATTTAACGTATACGACTTAGCATCAGTAATTTAAGGTGTGAGTAGATAAAGATTGTGATCTACAATTAATAGCTGGAAGTTTGTATATACGGACATCACGTATTTTACTTTCCCAAGCGCAAATGCTGATGTTTATCGAACTGATAAATAAAGAACAACTCCTTGTACGCTATTTAACTATAAAACTGTATGCTAATATTTTGTTCCTTCAAATGACCATCGTTAGACATAGCGGATGTTCTGTTAGTGAATGTTCTTACCAAAGCCTGTTCTTTAACCCATTCTTAATCAAAAATGCTTAATATGCATATACCCCTGGTCCACGCTTCACAGTTATAGCATAGAAAGTTAAAAGGAAGTGCAATAAGTAGAACATCTAGCTGTAAATTGTTAAACAGCTATAACGCTAACCACATTAATTAAAAGATTGTTCAAAATCATGATTACTGTGATCGGTATATACAATTGTAATGTGCACAATTAAATCTTATGGACCCCAAGATTCTGATTTCGTATATGTTGTTAAAAAAACATTCACATACATTGCTTTCTGAAAAGGTATATTAAATCATCTTTTGTCTCCTTAGATAAGTCTACCATAAACTAGCATAAATTAAAGAAGTTGAGGTTTTTTGGAGGTGCAATTTCGATAACATATTACAAGGTGAATTTGAAATTACGTATGCGGCAAGTAAATTCATGAGTATTCGACTACGGCCGACATAACTACAGTGGAGTGAGGCGGGGTTTATCGGTACTTTCGAGACTGAACACTGTAGGGTTATAACAAAATCGAAAGGTGAGCTCCACTGTTCTCAGGTCAATTACTGCTATCAGGTAAAGTTCGTGGAAACATCCTGTATGTTAAGATGTTAGGACTTACCTTTAGAGTGGAGACAGATATTCCTACGGTAATACAGATACGGGATAAACCTGGAAGAAGATATACTAAACTGTAGGTGTCCGCTATTTGTGACAGCTCCTGTATATTACAAAGTACAAACTTATTATTGAAACAGAGGTGAAGTTCCCTGGTTTTAGTTTATTGATGCAGATCTACTGAAGCTGTATGTTAACACTGATGTAAAATATCTATAAGAATTTCAGTTTTAGTTGATGTTGTACAAAAATTTAGAATGTACTTTACTTGATGTGAGTAATTAAAGTACACGTATTAAAGTCGACTACCCTGTATAGTGTTAATGATTCAATTTCCAGAAATTATGTTATCATGAATGTTTTGAATTTGACTTGAAACAAATGACTTACAACTTTCTTTTTGTTAGCAAATTACTGGATCAGTCTTAAATTTATTGTTCGCGCACTGTATCTTTACAAGTTTAGGTAAGATTTACCTTGTTGAAATAAGAACACAAGAATTGGGCATAAAACACGTTATATAATTAACTTTTCCACTTTAAGATAACAAGTCTCTGAATAAATAACGATGGTTACAATTTGCTTTCAATCCTATAAACAATATAAACATTAGTAAACGTAACCGAAGTTCACATTTATAAATTAAGAAAATCAAAATGCCACAATAGGCCAGAAGGAATGCGTTCAAATTACTTAGGAAGGCAAATCTTGCTTATGTTAACTATATAATGTACAAGCATAAATTTCGTGGAAACCCCGTATGCTATGATTTTATTAAACAAATCAAATTAATATAATCATAGTTAGGTTTATTTATAATGGGTTTAACAAGTCAAAAATTGCTAGTTTAAATTTTTAAAATCCAGAATGTTCATTGAACCGCTAAATAGTGAGAGTTTGTAATTCACTTGTTTCATATAACAAAACAGATCGAGAAATCACGGCCGTTTTATTATTTTAGGTTAATCAAAAACTAGAGTTGTTCTAAGCCGGTAGCAATTTGCTTGCATATAAGGGAAGGTAGCATAACACTCTTTTTAGATACGAAATAGCTCAAGCATCCCTTACAGTCAAGGTGTTCCTTATTCATCTCTTCATAGCGTAATTCGGCCCTTATTGTACAATTTAATTGGCAACCCTGCAGCTAAATATCAAAAAAAAAGTTACTGCCTAATTTCTGTTGAATTGTTTATGCCAATTAATTTAGAAATCCAACCACAGCGCCCTAACTTGGCGGGCATGTTAGAATTTCAACAAGGATAGTTTTCATGAGCTAAAGTAAAGACAAAGGGTGTTTCTGAAGCAACTACTACGGTTCACAACCTACGTCACTAGCATCTGGTTAACTACTGATGCCTAATTTTCTCAGGGGACCCGTAGGTTTCTTTTCCCATGATCTCATAATCGCGTCAGTCCCCTTCTTGTATTGCATTCCTTTTATAGCGACTCACATAGTTGCTTTACAAGATTTCAAAGCTACGATGTACATTAATTATTGGTATGCTTATTTCTGTTCTTTATTGATGACCTTATGACCTTCCATTAACTTTGATACGTGTGTTTATATATTTTAACAGCGTTTTAGAATAACTGACGTTGGTTTCGTTACTTTGTAATTCTAAATAATTTTGTTGATTAAATTTTGTGTTTATCTTCAATGCTATATTTAATAAAATTTCTAGGGCAATTATATAAAACATTATACGAGGTGTATTGAATTAGATTCCTATTTTAATTTATTATACTGCACAAAACTTACTTTTTGAATAACTTTAATTCTTGCCCTACTAAAATTATTTGGACAATTAATTTACAGTCTGTGCATTATTAATTGATACTCGAGGTAAGGAGATTTAGCAGGGTTGTTTCCAAGATTTTAGATAGAGCGGTAATTTTATGGGAAACATGCTTGTTTAAAGTGCAAATACTTTAACAAGGGTTAGCATTGTAAACGCACAGATCATGATGCATTCATAAACTATTATGTTATAAAACCAATATTATTTTACTACAATTCCGTAACGTTTACTTCTATACAGAATAATATTTAAAATTTTCTAGTTGACTACATACATATCTATTTTTAGAAGTCGAAGAGAATCGTTTAACTTCATTAATTCATAACATTTAATACATGGTTAAAAATTTATTAATATATTCAAAAGTTATATTTAGTAAAATACCAAACAGTGCATAAAAGACAATTAAAACGTAAAATTAATTTTAATAAACATTTTTCTAGTTTTTACTAGTATTTAGTATTTAGATTAACACTAAAAATCAACACTTGGTAATCAGTAAATATAAAATACCATTGAACGTTAAAATTATAGATATATCATTCATTCACGTTCTCATGATAAAATAACTGATGACGAATTTTTATAAAAATAATAATACCTATCCGTAAAAAATAATAGATTTCTACTTTTTAGAAAATCATCTAATATATCATTATTATTATATTTAGATTATTTGAGAGCAAATTCATCATTTAATATACGTCAATAATTGGAGGTCTTTATTTATTCAAAATGTGTGAATTTCAATCTCCTAATGCCTATGTAATTTTTTTTTGATGCTGTTATTTACAGAAACCAAATAATAATGTCATTGGCTAACTTTGATGAATTATTACTTAACAGTATAATTAGTTCAAGAAAGATTTATTCATACTGTCTGTCCCCGGTTTACAGCCCAACGAGGGAAACGGTTTTATTCTTGATTTTTCGTGAAGTCATTCTTTATACAATTCTCATAAAACTATTTATCACTTGATCTATAGCGCATGTCCGCAAATTTTGAAAGAGAGAAGTGCCTTAATTTTTCGTTTACAAATATTCATAATAAAAACCGATTTAATTGTGATACGCATTTATGAGGGGGGGGGGGACATTAGATCAATATAATTGACAAGAAAATAAATGAGTATTACAGCAAATGTAATTCTGTCGTCACACTAGTGTTTTTCCAGTAGATCTTCGAACATGAGTCATAAATTCCATCAGTATGCACTAATAAGCGATAATCTCTAACATAATGAACTTTAGCCTAGTTGACAGTCAAGTCAGAAGTTAACTATAGTATATGTAACAAGTTCAAAGGTTTCCAGATTAACCTTGATTTAGTGGAAGAAAATTAAAAGAAGAATTTTTATTATTCAATGTAGTTCTCTTGTATTTCAATGCAATTATTATATCTTTCTATTAGTATTGCTAAACAGTTATAACATTAGTCTAAAATCTTCCCTACAAAATGTTCTAAAAGCACAGACTTCACTTCTATATCGGCCTGAACTTTTTACTCAATTTTTCCCCCAATTTCTATTTCGAAAAAGGATAGTCTGGGATATGAAGGGCTGACTAAATTCCTTGAATCCGTTCTCTTACATATACATACATGCATAATGTTGTGTAATAGAAGCGCACCTCGTTTTGTCTTAGGATTTTTCTCAATGGATTGGGCAATCGTGGTTTTCTTCAAAATCATTTAGAAATATTCCTTCATAATCCCAAATAATAGGGGTTATTTGCCTTCTTTCGCGTTGAACTATCATTGCTTCCATAAGGCGTGGTGAATTCGTACTACAATACCCCATCGATTTCTTGTTTGAGAGGGAATCACCGTAAATAGTCATAGTTTCTTCCCTAGTAACTATGGAGTTGCTAACTTCCTTTTCTTGGTCCTTGTAAATCAATAAAAAATTTAGTGCCGCGCCGTATTCTCTGTTCTTCTAGAGATGTCGAAAGAAGATCCGATACCCATCTTGAAATAACTTTATTCATGTCAAAATGTTCATGCACAATTGGAAATACCGTGGGTTGCACCACAAATATAGAGAGACGGCGACGCGATGCACGCTCCATACTTCGCTCGCTCTTATCCTACCGACGACCCAACACAGTTCATTTTATCTCATGTAAATTATTCTGGAGGAGTTATGCTTGATTAATTAATAATTTACTTTACATCGTTGTGAGCGCCTATGCTTTTATAAAGCACAGAATAATAATTAATTTTGAATGTATTGAACACCAAATTGAATTCTTATTAGAAATCTCTTCGAATCTGATTAATTTCCAATTAACGTGAGCCAGTTACTTTAATACTTGCTTGTTAAATAAAAATCAAAATACGTTTTATACAAACGTTATAAGAAAATAGTAATCTCAAATATTAAAATATACATACAATTAATTAAAGACTGTTAAAACAATATCTACATGTTGAATAGATATCAAGATGTGTAAACTATAACATTGAAATGTAATTTCCGAAAATCCTCGTTTTAGTTTACTTTTAAATATACTAGTTCAAGGTTAGTTTTCTACGAAGTATTTCTGCAATAAATAAATTAATAACAATAGGGTTTTATAAACAAATCTGAAATAAAGTGAGGATATTATGAATTGTTATGACTTAAATGTCTTGCACGTAACTGTTAATTCGTTTTCCATTAACGCGTTATTAACTTTGATTTATTTCAAAATTATTTCGTCTTTACTGTTGAATTTTCTTATAGCTCTCAAATACGTTTGATAGTTTTATCTACGTGGTATTAATTTGATTATTAATATTCACACGATTTTAATGTATTGGTATTATTCATTGGTAAATATTTTTACCTTTGAATTAAATTTTAATACTGTTAAAGATTTAATTCTATTCGTAATATAATTCGGTCAATTCTTAAACCAAGTTTTTACCTTGCGAGTCCTGGTAGCTCGTTTTATTGCACTTTATTCGTACTTGTCATCGTGTTTTACATTCGACGCTATCTTGTAGTATAAGAAGGTGTGCACCCGAAACGACTGAAGAAAAGATACTTATTGGTGCGTTGCAACCCTTGGGTTGAGGTAGGCGCTTTTCTTGTAATATTTGAAATTGTCCTATGACACTCAAATATCCAATCTTTGTTGTGTAAATTTTTTCATTTGCGTCCATTCGTTTTTATTATTTTAGGTAGCGTTTCTCCCTCTGGATATTGCCAAACCCTTTATTTTCGAAAGGATGTCTTATGACTACTTAAATGATCTCTGATCCAAACTAATTAGCTTTGCTTGTGTTTTAAAAAATACGATTCTTATTTGGAGAAATATCGCTATTTACAATTTATTTGAAAACCGAAACAGAATCAATAGCGTTGCTTCTTTTAGAGTTTTCATGTTAAAAATATTTTTAAATTAATTTGTTATTAATATAAAGGTGTTTAACATGCGTCTTAGATATAAACAACCCGTCTGAACAATCTTTCCATTTACTATCCATTAAGAAGAAATTCTCCTGTTTTGTCGAGGAAATAAAAGATTAAGAAACCTTTTTTCTAGATGATTTTATATCGTGGGGACGGTACCCTCTACGATCCACAAAATATTCTCAGTCCAGAAAAATGGATATGTAACCGTTGGAGTATTTGAATGAATTTCTGCTGAAAGATCTGATTTAATTCAAGTCGGTGAACAGTTGAATGGGGAGCAATATGTTCAAATTTTGAATAATTAATAGTTACCTAAAATTTGGGAAAAGCTTCTCGGGCAACGCGTAGTGCTAGTCTAAGATAATTCCGGTTTAAAAATTTTTAATTTTCAATCCCTCAACGGACCCTGCTATTTCACAAATTATTCAGCCACTCTAAAATTTTAAAATAATTAACAAGTATATTATCATAATTGATAAATTTCAATTTTTAGTACAAAACAGGGGGACAGAATGATATTCACTTTAAACTAACGCTTTAATCCAAATTATTAGTGTTTTATATCAACAAAAATTCAAAAAGGCGTATTTCTCAAATATTTCATAAAGATAATGGTGATATCTACGTATATTTATTCTACGAAGGTTAAAATGCATTTTTTCTTTACCCTAGAATTGCATTTTTTATGGTATTTATACAAATTTTCTGTACAGGGCAATTCGTGCGGCTCGACCAGATAAAATGTCTCTAATAAGTGTTGTTATTTAATTTGTTGGTAATATAAAATCAATTTAAACTGATATTTTATATTCTAGTAAAAGAATGAAATTATTGCCAATGTTCACTAACCTTTTAAAATTAATGCCTACTTAATTTAAAATTTATATAAATATCTAAATTATTTATAATGTAACACAACCATAAAAATTTATTTATATATTTAAAGTAACATATTACATGGATTTCTAAAAGTGTAGACAATTTATCCAAAAATTAGTAAGGCATTTTATTTTATAATTAAATTTTATGAATTCTAGGTAGATAAAGTTTAAATAGAAAAAGGGACTTAATCTCAGTAATCCACTTCAAGACATTCCAATAACATTATAAATATTTGTTACCAGATGTTCTGCTATGAAAACGTAAAATGGTTTTAACATTTAAAAGGGTGTTGAAATTTACTCATTATTATACAATTAATTAAAATATTAAATCAAAAGAAGACAATATGCCACTTATCAATTTTATGTGCTTTACTATTTTTATATTCCGTACGTAGTATTACATATCTTCATACATATATGATCTTTAAACGTCTAAATAAATTTTTATTGTGTTAAATTATGAATAATTTAGTTATATAAACTTTAAATTAAAGATACAAAAACTTTTAAAAAGTTGGCAATAATTTTATTAGTTTATTCATTTCTGTATAAATATAAATATTATAGGGCTACAGTAAAATAAAGCTAAAATAAAAGCTTTATAACAGCAGGGCAGTTTAGCGAAATATGCCTTCTTTGTCTATTATGCGTATACAATTCTATGTGCTAGGCAGTTACTTAAAGTGATTAACAAGGTATCGCCAAACAACTTTGTTTCTCATAAAGTTACCTTCCTATTTACAACCTTGGGACCACAAATGCAAAAGATGCTTATGTCGAGTCCCATTTAATAATGCTTGGACTGTACATGGTAGTGTATATTTATTACCGAATATTTTATTAATTGCTTTAAAACACAGTAACAGCGACAAACAATGAGAATAGTACAATTTTGTGAAAATCGAATGTAAAAAGGCAGATCGGTCTATTTGTATTAACTTTATGTGTGTAGCGGTTACAATATGCTATCCTGAGCGCTTACTATTTCAAGGACATATAAATACGTTCCCATAAATAACATATTTAATAGGCAGCCCCGGTAATATTGTATTATGATGCCAATTATTTAATAATACACTTCTAGATTTTCCAGCTTGCTAGTTAATTTAATTTTATCATTTGTTACTTAATAAGGGCCAAGTAATCGAATCGTATGCTATAATGAATTCTGACTCGTTAATTAAGTCATATATTACACTTTTGTGTATTATTGGCAATTCACCTCATCTAAATTTAGCATAGCGTATAATGAAATTAATTAAAAAGTTTTGAATAAGCTGGTAAAGTTACTTCATTTTTAAAGTTCAAAAAGTATTTTAAACGTCCCTTTTCCTATTTCAGTACGTGTCTTCTCTCGATGTGCTACTAATTTTTGAAAGAATCTATTTGAAATTATGCAGTTTTAATCACATTTTAGAGTCCGAGAAGATTATTTTATTGAATCGGTTTTTTGCGCAGTTTTTCCATTAATAGCTTGATTACGTGTTTCACTATTTTATGAATTACATCGTGGGATAGAATATATTCAATGGTTCGTTGAAAATGGTTAATTAAAATGTTAATGAAAAAAATAACAGGAGTAAATAAACATAATTTTTCGTAATAAAATATGTTTTAACTTTATAGTGCTAAATTCAATTTCGCGGAATTTCCTTAATTGTTTAGGATCTTTCTCAAATACTATCAAGTTTCATTCGTACATAAATTAAACAATTAAAGTACTTTTCTAAATCTTCACTAAACTATGATAACGACATTCGTTTGCATTTTTCTTATAAAAACTGAAATTCAAATAAAATGCTTATAAGACAATAAATATGATAATAATTATGGTATATATGGTACAACGGAGTGGGCTAGGTGCCCCGAGGTTAATTACTAGTGACATGTCATTTTTAGCCACCTACATGCCATACACATCGCCGACACGTACTTCAACTTGACATTAGGTGGAGAACCGATAGTAACAAAGTTAGGAACGGACAAGATTCGAACCCAAAACCACAAACAGATTTTAAATTCGAACTCTACAACTAATCCCATGAGCCACTTCCCGTCTGCAAATGTACTGGCAGGAATACTTATTTAAAGTTTTAAAATGTTTAATTTTTTTAAAAAATATTTGCTTATTTCCAAAGCAATCTAAAGCATATATGAATTAATGTTTTTTTAATGATTCCTTCATGTACTGTCACCGAAGGTAGAGGTCTGTGCAAAATTTTAGCTCAACTATCTATCGGGAAGTGGACCAAAAATCGATTGCAAGATTTCATCCATACGGACAGAACGAGTTAAATAAAAATCAAAAAACATTAATTAAAATTAATTAATTTATATTTCTATGATCAGTTTATGTATTGTCATCGAAGGTAGATGACTGCAAAATTTCAGCTCAATTGAACATCGAAATGTTGGCAAAAAATCGATTATAAGATTTGATTGGTACAGACAGAATGAGTTAAATAAATGCACGCAAAATTAATTAATTTATATTTTTGTTATTTATTCATATACTGTCGTCGAAGGTATATGACTATCGAATGTTTCAGATCAATTGGATATCGAAAAGTGGGCATCCATAAGGACAGAGCTAGTTAAACAATCAGCAAACAACATTAATTGAAATTAATCAATTAACATTTTTATGATTAATTCATGTATTGTCATGGAATATATATATATATATATATATATATATATATATATATATATA
>JAHWXV010739578.1:0-13288 GCA_024586415.1 Phrixothrix hirtus | reverse complement strand
TGCTATGCTGGTAAGAGTCATGACAAACGCCAGAAATCGGTTTACTCAGTGTATGAAGAATGGGGGACGCCATCTACCTGATTTGATCTTCAAAACTATGCAAAACAAAACTTTAGGTATGCACCTACATTATAAAAAACATAAAAATTTTCTGATTCATACAATGGGTTTTATTAAGTTTTGAAAACAGGAACTTATGCTGTCGCACCCTGTACAAGGGTATTTCTTAAAATCCTCGAGATTAAAATTAGTACCCTAAAGTCTTCCAAAAAGATAAATAGGTCTACCTAGACCTCCATGTCATAATTTATAATTTGATTTCGTATATGAAGTGTGCAGTGATGCGGCAGTTTTGCTTTAACGGTAACGTACTTTTAAGATTGGTGCCCTGTGATATAATCCTATTCATGAGATTTGGAACGAAAGTAAACAGCGTTGGCCAAATTAATTTATGAATTAAGTAATATTTAGGCATTTCGCTCCAAATTGAATAGCGAGATCCAATCTGGGCATATTGACTCCCCTAGAGTATCAAGCTTAAGTATAATCGAAATTTTAGGAAGCATTTATGTAACGTAGGTTGCAGTTTACTTTTACTCGGGGATGGCACACAGCCGTACGAAGAAATTTTTCTTGGGGGTGTCGACTTTCTAAGAAAGTGGACTTTATTTTCGCGTCAAGGTTTGACCTAAAGTCACGTTTCACCCACTTTTCTCTTCACACTTTCGTAAAATAGCAAAAAGCTGATGACAATTACTAATACATAATATTTCTAAAATCAACCAAAATGATGGACCTTTACAAAATAGGGGTGGTTTTCGACTCCACCCCTTTGCGTATGGGCTTGCCACAATTATCAAGCAGTTTTCTTCATTAAAATTGTTTAAAATACATATTGGTGCACATCAATGCTTCTGCATAACCATAGAAACTTATATCTTGCCAATTTATGGATCTCTGCAATTTAACAATTTTGAACAGTTTCACGGTCAAAGTTGCAATTCTAGTTTAGATATTGGAATTTGCAATTTTGACATCGGGTTCGATCCCGATTTTTCGAGACATTGATTATTAGAAACAATTCCTCAGTTCTAAACCTAGCTTCGGCCAAATGAATTGCTTGCTTCGTGATGCACTGCTTATTGCCGGCGTTCTTCAGCGCTTGTTAACCACAAAACCATAGAGGTTGTCTTCTCGGGGGTCGTGCTCTGGAAACGACGAGCTACAGTGTGGGCACCTTCTTGAGACTAAATCGGCGCGACTGTGGTCAGTCCTAAGTTACCCATTTGGAGCGCGAGCGTTCTTCTCCGAAAATCCCTTCTAGCATTAGTTGTACTTCTGGGAAGCGACGGTCGGCAGTGCAGTGTTTCTATTGCAATGAATGCTGCTTTTATATCTTGGTCAGTTTGGATCGGTGAGATTGTTCTCGTGTAAAAAACTACTCTTCAGATTATATTACTAAAGAAAAACCCTTCTCCATGCAATATATCTCCACATAGGAGTTTATACAGCCATTTAAGATAGTGACAATGTTTGGAAACTACAAATATTTTTCTTGTGCAGTCAAGTTACTTCGAGTGCATCGGGTACCCAATAAAGTTGGGGGACCTTATATTTATTCAGCGCTGCAAACCAGCGCTTTTCTCTTCAGTTTGGACAGTCGGTATGTATGAATTACCTTCTTTTGCATTTTTTATTTTACTTTTCATGTTGCAATTTTTATTAATACGGTACCATTTTATTTTCACATCAAGATTAATTACCTTCTTCCCTCACTCTGTCTTGGAGTGTTTTAAAAATCCTAACCATAACTTGAAGTTTTCATTTTATACTTTTGTATCGATTTGTTTGTTTTTGAGTGGCCGAGGCTTCGGGACAGGTAAATTTTCCTTGCCCTTATCGCTTTAATTGCTAAGGTAGTTTTACCATGCCTATGCCTACTAGAATTTAGTTGAACATGGAGGTCATTCAACTCCAATACTAAACATCCCATTGCGATGAAACTTCCTTATTCAAAAGGAAGGCACACTTCGACCTTGGCTTTGGGTACAGAGGTAAACATAGTTGTTTGTTTACAACTATTTTAAAATACTGTTCTGTACCGAATACAATTTTAAATGAAACAAAAATTGTTGAGGAATATACTTTGTAAAAGGAAATTCAAATGCGTCATGTATGCAAAATTGGGAACATTAATTTTATTCAACAATTCAAAGATGATATAATAAAATTAAACAAATATGCAAGAAGAACGCTAATTATGGGCGCAACTATATTTATTAATCCGAAAATGTATGTAGGTTAACTGAATATAATTACAAGTGAACAATCCAAAACTTGCATTATTGAAATAATCACACCGCAGTTATCAACAAGTAAACAAATGTAATTGATAAATTGACACAATTGAAGTTGGGCACCAAAGGTCAATAATGATGATAAATGACTAAAAAATGTGTATAAAGTAATTCGAGATATCAAACCTTTATCTAGTTATCTACGCTAGCAACGCATATTCTAAATTGTATTTCTCACTTAGTTTTGATTTGTTTAAAATGTTCGTTTAAATTTTCGCACGGGGTTTTAATCCTTTTACAACATTTGTGTGAATTTGTTTTGTTGAAACATCATTGGTGATTACTAATAGATGTTTCTACTTTTAATTTTATGCGTTCTTTTGCCGGAAGCAGTTTTCTTGGAGTTACAACCTGTGCATTTACATAAAAGACCATAAATATTATTTTCTAAGTATATCTTTACCGAAATAAATTTCAGCTAAGGATTTACTTTATTTTGGTATGTTGGAAGGCAAGTCGTTTTTATATTTAAAGTCGCGTGCAGTTAACAGAATGTTCCTTCGGAGTTACAGATTTTGCGATTAGGACTTTTCGTGCTAAATATCCCCAAACATATTCAACGGAAATATCGTTGTTAATTATACTCGAATAATTTGTAAACACGTCTTCGTTTGTCGAGAACTATGGATGGACGCATTATCTTGCTGGGAGACGTAATCTGCACATCAAGAAACTCGACCTAGCACTTCTTTGGCTGCAAATATGACTCTTGCCATGGCTACTTATAATCAAATTTTCACTCATTTGGTTTTGGAAAAGTATTTTACGCAACGTGAAATAATTTTATTTAGATTCTATCAAAAACAAACTTATTAGCTACGTTGACAGATTACTAAACGAAAACTTCAAGATTTCAGAAAATTAACCGATATAACAAAATTGCACCCATTAGTCTGGATAATGTACCAATTTCCAAATTAAGATAAACTTCTATTAAATTGTGAAATTAATTTCTCGCTATGCTTTTAGCAGTGCAGTTTTATTGTCATTCCTAAGTTGGCAAAAAATCAATATACACACTTTGAATGCCTTTAAACCACAAAGGTCATAAAGGACACCAAGCTGCCTAATAGAGCTAAAACTTCTAGGTTACCATTCCATATCTAAAATAATCCCAAACAAGAAGTCCTTAGTAAAAGGAAACTTCCAAAATAAATCAAAAAAAAATTATCAAGATTACCTTTAGAACATCTTGTTTTATAAAAAAAAGGTTTAGATTTCCATAAATCAAATCACATCACAGGAACTAAAGCAACCCTAACTCAGAGGCATTAAGTCTTCCACAATAATTATTTACACATGATTTAAATTTAAAATGAAAGTATCACTGTTGGAACGCGCTTCTTTCCACCAGTCCCAAGGAAAATGTGTTCCGGAAATATCCCGCCTTTAACGATTTAAGAACGTGTATAGAAAACCAACTCAAGATGGTTAACCGGAAATGCCAATTAAAGCAACTTAATACGCACTTTTTAGCAATTAAAGAATTAAAACCATCACTTCGAAATATTCTGAAAAATAATTACATCTAAATCATATCATAGATGCATTGAACTAAAGTGACACTTATTCATAACTCAACATTCCTGCCACTACAGCATATACCTTCCTAGATCATAAACTGTTAAACACATAGGCGAAGCAAATACATAACAAAGCGTCTTAAATAAGAAAATAAAAATAAAACCTTGCAAAATTAAACAAAATGATTCCCTAAAAACCTAAACGTGTATCGTAGGTACCGGTAAGTAGGTACGGCTGTCCAAGCCGTAACAGGTTTACGAGGAATTCTGCGTTAATGTCTTATAGGCGAATTTTTAAAGTTCAAGTATTAAAACCGTTTTGAGAGTTCTGAACAAATTTTGACGAGATTCTAGCTACAGCTGGACTTACGGTTTTCGTGGTATTCATCCTTCATTTTTTGAGAGTTCTGATGAGTTCTAGGTTAATTTTGACGAGTTCCAGAGAAAATTAAGGTGGTAAAAGGGCGCGCAGTTTCCAAGGAATTTTGTGTTAATGTCCTGTAGGCTAATTTTCAAAGTTCAGGTATTAAAATCTTTTTGAGAGTTCTGAACAAATTTTAATGAGATCCTAGCTATAGCTGGACTATTCAACGCTCATGTTGTGTACAAACATTCTCTCAATGAAAAGATCGACATCTTTTTGAGAGTTCTGAGTAGATTTAAACGAGTTCTGGAGAAAACTAAAATGGTAAAAAGGTGCAGGGCCCACATTTTTTGAGGTATTCGCCGTTCATTCCGGGTACAAAATTTTTTTAATGCAAATATCGATTTGAGAACATTTTATTCGAAAACAAACCCATTTCCGCGTTATGCAACGTTCATACCGTTCACAAAAATGTTCTTAATTTAACTATAGACATTTTTTGACAGTTCTGATGAATTTCCTTAGTTGATCATGACGAGTTCCAAAGAAAATGAATATCGTAAAAGGGTTATGGCTTACGGTTTCCGGTAAATTCAGCATTAACGTCTTTACAGGCAAATTTTTAAAATTCAGGTATTATAATCTTTTTGAGAGATCTGAACAAATTTTGACGAGATCCTAGCTACAGCTGAACTTACGGTTTCCGTGGTATTCAATGTTCATGCTTTGTACGATGCACAGATCGACAGAGTTTTGAGTAGATTTGAACGAGTTCACGAGAAAATTTAAATGGTAAAATGGGATAGGGCTTACATTTCCTGAGGTATGTAAGGGCAGACATTTTTTGACAGTTCTGGTGAGTTTTCAAGGTTAATTTTGACAAGTTCAAGCGAACATTAATGTGGTAAAAGGTATAAGGCTTACGGTTTACGGGGAATTCCAGCAAATTTTCAAAGTGCAGGTATTAAAATCTTTTTGAAAGTTCTGAACAAATTTTGATGTGATCCTAGCTACAGCTGAACTTATGATTTCTGTGGCATTCAACGTTCATGTTGCGTACGAACATTCTCTTAATGTAAAGATCAACATCTTTTTGAGGCTTCTGAGTAGATTTAAATGGATTCTAGAGAAAATTCAAATGGTAAAAATGTATAGGGCATACATTTTCTGAGGTATTCAACGTTGATTCCGGGTACAAATTTTTTTAATGCAAAGGTCAATTTGAGAAAATTGTATTCGAAAAAGACCCGTTTCCGCGTTATGCAACGTTTATACAGTTTACAATAATGTTCTTCATGTAAATATTCTGTCTGATCTTGACGAGTTCCACAGAAAATGAATATGGTAAAAGATATAGGGCATACGGTTTCCGAGGGATTCCGCATTAATGTCTTATAGGCAAATTTTTAAAGTTCATGTATTTCAAATCTGAACAAATTTTGGTGAAATCCTAGCTACAGCTGGACTTATGGGGTGTGTGGTGTTCAACGTTCATGCTGTGTACGAACATTCGCTTAATGCAAAGATTGACATCTTTCTGAGAGTTCTGAGGTAGAGGGCCTATATTTTCTGAGGTACATTCAATGTTCATTCTGTGTACAACATTTTTCTTATGCAAAAGTCGATTTGAGAACATTTTATTCGGAAAAACGCCATTTTCGAATAATGCAACGCTCATTCCGTTTACGAAAATGTTCTTCATTTAAATATAGACATATTTTTGATAGTTCGGATGAGTTTCTGGGTTGATCTTGACAAATTCTAGAGAAAATGAATATGGTAAAACGTATATGGCTTAGGGTTTCCGCGGAATTCCGCACTAATGTCTTATAGACAAATTTTTAAAGTTCGTGTATTAAAATTTTTTGAGAGTTCTGAACAAATTTTGACGACATCTTAGCTACTGCTGGACTTATGGTTTCTGTGGTATTCAACGTTCGTGCTGTGTATGAATATTCTCTTAATGCAAAGATAGACATCATTTTGAGGGTTCTGAGTAGATGTAAACGAGTTCCAGAGAAAATTAATATGGTAAATACGTATAGGAGGTACATTTTCTGAAGTATTCAATGGTTATTCCATGTACAACATTTTTCTTATGCAAAAATCGATTTGAGAACATTTTATTCAGAAAAACGTCGTTTTCGAGTAATGCAACGTTCATACCGTTTATGAAAATGTTCTTCATTTAAATATAGACATATTTTTGACAGTTCTGATGGGTTTGGGTTGATTTTGACGGGTTCTAGAGAAAATGATTATGGTAGAAGGTATATGGCTTACGGTTTCCGCGGAATTCCGCATTAATGTCTTATAGGCAAATGTTTAAAGTTCTTGTATTAAAATCGTTTTGAGAGTTCTGAACAAATTTTGACGAAATCCTAGCTACTGCTGGACTTACGGTTTCTGTGGTATTCAACGTTCTTGCTGTGTACGAACATTCCCTTAATGCAAAGATCGACATCTTTTTGAGCGTTCTGAGTAGATTTAGATGAGTGCTAGAGAAAATTAAAGTGGTAAAAATGTATAGGGCCTAAATTTTCTGAGGTATTCAACGTTCATTTCGCGTATAATTTTTTTTAATGCAAAGGTTATTTTGAGAACATATTATTCGAAAAAAGCCGTTTCCGCGTTATGCAACGTTCATGTCGTTTACAAAAATGTTGTTCATGTAAATATGGACATTTTTTGACAATTCTGATGCGTTTTCTGGGCTGATCTTGACGAGTTTCAGAGAAAATGAATATGGTAAAAGATATAGGGCTTACGATTTCCGAGGGTTCCGAATTAATGTCTTATAGGCAAATTTTTAAAGTTCATGTATTTAAAAACTTTTTGAGAGTTCTGAACAGATTTTGGTGAAATCCTAGACACAGCTGGACTTATGGGGTCCGTGGTATTCAACGTTCGTTCAGTGTACGAACATTCTCTTGCAAAGGTCGACATCTTTTTGAGAGTTCTCAGTAGATTTAAACTCGTTTCAGAGAAAATTAATATGGTAAATAGGCATAGGACCTTCATTTTTTGACGTATTCAATGTTCATTCCGTGTACAACATTTTTGTTATGCAAAAATCGATTTGAGAATATTTTCGAATAATGCAACGCTCATACCGTTTACGAAAATATACTTCATTTAAATGTAGACATATTTTTAACAGTTCTGATGAATTTCTGAGTTGACCTAGACGAGTTCTAGAGAAAGTGAATATGGTAAAAGGTATATGGCTTACGGTTTCCGGCGAATTCCGCATTAATGTTCTATATGCAAATTTTTAAAGTTCATGTATTAAAATCTTTTTGAGAGTTTTGAACCAATTTTGGTGCAATCCTAGACACAGCTGGACTTATGTAGTGTACGAACATTCTTTTAATGCAAAGATCGACATCTTTTCGAGAGCTCTGAGTAGATTTAAACTCGTTCCAGAGAAAATTAATATGGTAAATAGGTATAGGACCTAGAATTTCTGAGGTGTTCAATGTTCATTCAGTGTATAACATTTTTCTTATGCAAAAATCGATTTGAGAACATTTTATTCGGAAAAACGCCGTTTTCGAGTAATGCAACGCTCATACCGTTTACGAAAATATTCTTCATTTAATTATAGGCATATTTTGACAGTTCTGATGGGTTTCTGAATTGATCTTGACGCGTTCTAGAGAAAATGAATATGGTAAAAGTTACATGGCTTACGGTTTTCGGGGAATTCCGCATTAATGTCTTATAGGCAAATTTTTAAAGTTCAGATATTAAAATCTTTTTCAGAATTGTGAACAAATTTTCGTGAAATCCTAGCTACACCTAAACTTATGGGGTTTGTGGTATTCAACACTCATGCTGTGTACGAACATTCTCTTAATGCAAAGATTGACATCTTTTTGAGAGTTCTGAGTAGAATTAAACAAGTTCCAGAGAAAATTAATATGGTAAATAGGTATAGGTCCTACATTTCCTGAGGTATTCAGTGTTCATTCCGTGTACAACATTTTTCTTATGCAAAAATCGATTTGAGAACATTTTATTCGGAAAAACGCCGTTTTCAAATAATGCAACGCTCATACGAAAATGTTCTTCATTTAAATATAGACATATTGTTGACAGTTCTGATGAGTTTCTGGGTTGATCTTGACGAGTTCTAGAAAAAATGAATATTGTAAAAGGTATATGGCTTACGGTTTCCGGGTAATTCCGCATTAATGTCTTATAGGGAAATTTTTAAAGTTCATGTATTAAAATTTTTTGAGAGTTCTGAACAAATTTTGACGAGATCCTAGCTACAGCTGGACTTATGGGGTTTGTGGTATTCAACGTTCATGCTGTGTACGAACATTCTCTTAATGCAAAGAGAGTTCTGAGTAGATTTAAACGAGTTCTACAGAAAAGTAAAATGGTAAAAAGGTAGAGGACCTATATTTTCTGAACTATATTCAATGTTCATTCTGTGTACAACGTTTTTCTTATGCAAAAGTCGATTTGAGAACATTTTATTCGGAAAAACGCTATTTTCGAATAATGCTACGCTCATACCGTTTACGAAAATATTCTTCATTTAAATATAGGCATATTTTGACAGTTCTGATGGGTTTCTGAATTGATCTTGTCGAGTTCTAGAGAAAATGAATATGGTAAAAGGTATATGGCTTACGGTTTCCAGGGAATTCCGCATTAGTGTATTATAGGCAAATTTTTAAAATTCATGTATTAAAATCATTTTGAGAGTTCTGAAGAAATTTTGATGGCCCTAGGATGCCTGTGGTAATCAACGTTCGTACTGTGCACGAACATTCTCTTGCAAAGATCAACATCTTTTTGTGAGTTCTCAGTAGATTTAAACGAGTTCCAGAGAAAATTAATATGGTAAATCGGTATAGGGCCTATATTTTTTGAGGTATTCAATGTTCATTCGATGCACAATATTTTTCTTATGCAAAAATCGATTTGAGAAGATTTTATTCGAAAAAACGATGTTTTCAAGTAATGCAACGTTCATACCGTTAACGAAAATGTTCTTAATTTAAATATAGACATATTTTTGACAGTTCTGACGAGTTTCTGGGTTGATCTTGACGAGTTGTAGGGAAAATGAATATGGTAAAAGGTATATGGCTTACGGTTTCCGGGGAATTCCGCATTAATGTGTTATAGGCAATTTTTTAAAGTTCATGTATTCAAATCTTTTTGAGAGTTCTGAACAAATTTTGATGACCCTATGATTTCTGTGGTAATCAACGTTCGTGCTGTGTACGAACATTCGCTTGCAAAGATCAACATCTTTTTGTGAGTTCTCAATAGATTTAAAGAGTTCCAGAGAAAATTAATATGGTAAATAGGTATAGGACCTACAATTTCTGTGGTGTCAATGTTCATTCAGTGTACAACATTTTCCTTATGCAAAAATCGATTTGAGAACATTTTATTCAGAAAAACGCTGTTTTCGAATAATGCAACACTCATACCGTTTACGTAAATATTCTTCATTTAAATATAGGCATATTTTGACAGTTCTGATGGATTTCTGAATTGATCTTGACGAGTTCTAGAGAAAATGAATATGGTAAAAGGCTTACGGTTTCCGGGGAATTCCGCATTAATATCTTATAGGCAAATTTTTAAAGTTCATGTATTAAAATCTTTTTGAGAGTTCTGAACAAATTTTGGTGGCCTTATGATTTCTGTGGTAATCAACGTTCGTGCTGTGTACGAACATTCTCTTGCAAAGATCAATATCTTTTTGAGACTTCTCAGTAGATTTAAACGAGTTCCAGAGAAAATTAATATGGTAAATAGGTATAGGACCTACAATTTCTGAGGTATTCAATGTTCATTCGGTGCACAACATTTTTCTTATGCAAAAATCGATTTGAGAACATTTTATTCGGAGAAACGCCGTTTTTGAATAATGCAACGTTCACACCGTTCATTCAATGTACAACATTTTTCTTATGCAAAAATTGATTTGAGAACATTTTATTCGGAAGAACGCCGTTTTTGAATAATGCAACGCTCATACCGTCTACGAAAATATTCTTCATTTAAATATAGGCATATTTTGACAGTTCTGATGGGTTTCTGAATTGATCTTGTCTTGTTCTAGAGAAAATGAATATGGTAAAAGGTATATGGCTTACGGTTTCCGGGGAATTCCGCATTAATGTCTTATAGGCAAATTTTTAAAGTTCACGTATTAAAATCTTTTTGAGAATTTTGAACAAATTTTGGCGGCCCTATGGTTTCTGTGTTAATCAACGTTCGTGCTGTGTACGATCATTTTCTTGCATAGATCAACATCTTTTTGAGAGTTTTGAGTAGATCTAAACGAGTTGCAGAGAAAATTAATATGGCTAATAGGTATAGGACCTACATTTTCTGAGGTATTCAATGTTCATTCGGCGCACAACATTTTTCTTATGCAAAAATCGATTTGAGAACATTTTATTCGGAGAAACGCCGTTTTTGAATAATGCAACGTTCACACCGTTTACAAAATGTTGTTTATTTAAATATAAACATATTTTTGACAGTTCTGATGGGTTTTTGAATTGATCTTGTCGAGTTCTAGAGAAAATGAATATGGCAAAAGGTATATGGTTACGGTTTCCGGGGAATTCCGCATTAATGTCTTATAGGCAAATTTTTAAAGTTCACGTATTAAAATCTTTTTGAGAGTTTTGAACAAATTTTGCCGGCCCTATGGTTTCTGGGTTAATCTACGTTCGTGCTATGTACGAACATTTTCTTGCAAAGATCAACATGTTTTTGAGAGTTTTGAGTAGATTTATACGAGTTCCAGAGAAAGTTAATATGGTAAATAGGTATAGGACCTACATTTTCTGAGGTATTCAATGTTCATTCAGTGTACAACATTTTTCTTATGCAAAAATCGATTTGAGAACATTTTATTCGGAAAAACGCCGTTTTCAAGTAATGCAACGTTCATGCCGTTTACGAAAATGTTCTTTATTTAAATATAAACATATTTTTGACAGTTATGTTGGGTTTGGGTCGATCTTGACGAGTTCTAGAGAAAATGAATATGGCAATAGGCTTATGGTTTCCGGGGAATTCCGCATAAATGTCTTATAGGCAAATTTTTAAAGTTCATGTATTAAAATCTTTTTAAGAGTTCTGAACAAATTTTGACGAGATTCTAGCTACTGCTGGACTTACGGTTTCTGTGATATTCAACGCGTGCTGTGTATAAACATTCTCTTAATGCAAAAATCGACATCTTTTTGAGATTTATGAGTAGATTTAAACGAGTTCCAGAGAATTATAATATGGTAAATAGGTATAGGACCTACATTTTCTCAGGTATTCAATGTTCATTCAGTGTACAACATTTTTCTTATGCAAAAATCGATTTGAGAACATTTTATTCGGAAAAACGCCGTTTTCGAACTGTGGAACGCTCACACCGTTTACGAAAATGTTCTTTATTTAAATATAAACATATTTTTGACAGTTCTGATGCGTTTCTGAGTTGATCTTGACGAGTTCTAGAGAAATTGGATCCCTATTCTGCATTAATGTCTTATATGCAAATTTCTAAAGTTCATGTATTAAAACCTTTTTGAGAGTTCTGAACAAATTTTGACGAGATCCTAGCTACTGTTGGACTTATGGTTTCTATCGTATTCAACGTTTGTGCTGTGTACGAACATTCTCTGAATGCAAAGATCTTTTTGAGAGTTCTGAGTAGATTTAAACTATCCAGAGAAAATTAAAATGTTATAGGGCTTACATTTTCTGAGGTATTCAATATTCATTCCGTGTACAAATTTTTTTAATGCAAACATCGATTTGAGAACATTTTATTCGGAAAAAAGCCGTTGTCGGGTAATTCAGCGTTTATGCCGTTTACAAAAGTGATCTAACGTTTATGCCGTTTACAAAAGTGATCTTAATTTAAATATAGATATTTTTGACAGTTCTGATGAGTTTTCTGGGTTGTTCTTGACGAGTTTCAGAGTAAATAAATATGGTAAAAGGTATATGGCTTACGGTTTCCACAAATTTGTAAAGTTCAGGTATGAAACTCTTTTTGAGAGTTCTGAGCAAATTTTGACGAGATTCTAGCTACAGCTGGACTTTGGTTTTTGTGGTATTTAACGTTCATGTTGTGTACGAACATTCTCTTAATGCAAAGATCGAGATGTTTTTCAGAGTTTTGAATAGATTTCGACGAGTTCTAGGGAAAATTGAAATAGAAAGCAGTATTGAGCTTACATTTTGTGAGTTTCAGCGTTATTTGCTTGTACCAAAATTTTCTTAATAAAAAGATCGACATTTTTTGAGTATTTTGAGTTCTGATGAGAATTCTGGGCAGATTTTGTCGAGTTCTGGAGGCAATTAAAATGTTGATAAAGAATGAGGTTTGCGATTTCTGAAATATTCATTTTTCATCACTTATACGAAATTTTTGGAAGTCCAGGCTTGATTTAAATAAATTTTGCCGAGTTCTAGTGGAAATTATCATGGCAAAAGCTATAGAGGCGACTTATAGTTTCAGAGGTATTCATCGCTCATGTTTGTGTAGGAAATTGTTTAAAAATAAAGAGACGAACACTTTTCTGAGATTAGATAAGCTCTAATTGTGAGTACATTTTGACGGATTTTAATGAAAACTATTAATTCAATACGCGAGAGGACTCTGAAAAGATTTTGACGAGCTTTATAGAAAATAAAGGTAAAAGGCAATATAACATAGTTTTTTAAACAGTGGTGACCTGTTTACGCCATGAATAAATATTTTCAAAAGTAAAGCAAATTATTTATTTTGCATTGCAATTTTTGTTTAATTAGTGAGAACTCGAGCGAATAGCGTGAAAACATGAAAAATTTAACCAAATTAATTTACGGTCAAAAACATTTAATTACCAAGTTCTATAAACCTTGGTAAGCTATACAGAACGACTCAACTTTGAGTTTGCATCTCATTCTTCGATTTTCGATTTTTCAATGCACAATTGGAGTACCCGATTTAAAATCTCTACCTCCGACGTGATGGCTGGTTCTTTACACTGTGAATTGATGCCGCGGCGCGG
>JAHWXV010739368.1:0-11231 GCA_024586415.1 Phrixothrix hirtus | reverse complement strand
AATTAGGCGTTATATAATGTAAACTTTAATACAATGTCTATGTAAGAAACATGCCTTAAATGATCATCATAGCTGTAGAAACTTTATAGATCTAAGCTTCTTTAAGTATAAACGTGCTTTAATAGAAGAATTAACAAGCTATAAGTTTATTGTTTTCGTTCCTTTTTATCCCTTATTCCACCATTTTTTCCTTTTATATATGTCGCGTCACTACGAGAACGTCATACATTTTCTTTTATTTGTTATTTTAAATTTTGTTTTCAAATGTTTTACAGAAATTCTACAATATACTCCGCAAAATATTATGTTCGGCCAATTAAATAGCTCCTACTTTTGCTAGTCTACACATTATCATGAAATGACGTAAGTCTGTTTCCCGAAAGGATCATATTTAAATTATGAGTAAGTTTTTCACAAAACGGTCTATATACAAAATTTCAATTAATATTCGAAACAATCTAGTTTTTGCCTTTTGTGCATTTCGGTTTGGCGATTTACTAGAATTCATTATCGCAATTTGAAATAACGTTGAATTAGGTATTATATAAATAGGGAATGGCACTCCGCTAAATTCTTCTTTAAATTATTGTGTATGATACTTTACAGTAGGATTGTTTGCAACGTTGGAAAAGTAACAGCAACGAGTGTGGGCATGTAAATGTATGTATGTTGACCCGTTTGTTTTCTTGTATTTAAATCGAATTCAGTAAGAGGTAATAATTTATGTTCGCATAAATCGTGACTGCTAGAGGTTACTTGAACGTATTAGTTAATGCTTAGACGACATTTGAATGGTAGTTACTTTTAACCTGGCGATTTTATGTAGGCCGTTAACGTTTTAACACTGAAATGTGCATCTTACGGAAATCTCACAGTGTATGTTTCAATACCCGTTGTCCGCGGATCTTAATTAATTCGTTCAACCATTTTCGCATGCCCTGGTCATATCGTGTATTTGGACATGAGATTTTATATACTAAAGAAATGCACCATATCCCTGAACGAACAGCATCCTGAGAGGTAACACTATTTAAATTATTAACACTTCCATTAGTGTCCAGACCCGTAAATTCATTTACAAATCACCTCTATCGTTTTTCACTGATATAAGTACGTCATTGAGCAATAATATTTACATTGATAATTTCAAATATTTATAGTATGTTGCCATTACCTGGTTATAAATTGTAAACGTAAAAAATCAGGGTTCTAGCGTTAAACGTCTTCTTTTTGGAACCTAGTCTTGTCTGCTTTGGCGTTTTCGAGTATCAGCATTATATTTATACGAAAGATCTAAAGAATACAGCATGCTATATCCAGTACTTAACCAATATCCCTTCGAAAATTTAGTTTTACAAAATATCTCTTACCCGTCTAAAAAATCCCTCCGTTACTCGAGTCATTTAGGAATCCTGCAACAGTTTACAAAACTTTAATACCAAAATTGGTAAAAACGGTCAGCTACATTCTAACAGTACTTTTTAGAAAGAAAACTGTCGCATATATCACATAAGCGACTTAAACCATCGCAGAAGTAGAAATTTATTACAACACACATACGAGGCCGGTCTGATAAATGGCAGATTTCAACATGCAAATACAACGTTTTCTTCAAAATTTCATTTTATTTCTCGATGTATTTTCTTTTTAGCTCGATACACTTAGTCCAACGTTTTTCCAATTTCATTAGGCCGTCCTTGTAGTACGATTTAACAAGTCCTCGAAAATATGCATCAGTTTTCCATTCAACTTCCTCATTTGATTTGAATCTCCTTCCACCAAGCCCTTTTCAGGTTTGTGAACAGGAAGTAGTCACAGGTAGCTACATCAGGAGAATATTATAGATTCAAAAGGAATTCGTAACGTAGTTCATCCACTCTCTGTTGATTTTCCCATGTGAGCTGGTGCGATGTCATGATAAAAAACGCTTTCTTTTTTGCCAAATGTGGTCGTTTTTTCTTTAATTCAACCTACAATCGGTCCAGTAATGCCACATAAAAATGTTGTGTGGTTTTTTTGCATTTTAAGATAATCTATGAATATTGCACCTTGTGCATCCCAAATAGTAGTCGCCAAAACCTTTCCAGTTGGTGCAGCCACTTTTTCTTTCTTCGGTGCACTGGAACCAGTTTCAACCGATTACTTTGATTGTTGTTTTGTTTCAGATCTGTAGTGGTGGATCCATGTTTCATCTACATTACGGCGTAACATCGAAAAACGTTGATTTGACGTGACCAACACGATTGCGTTTTTGATCGATTGTCAACAAACGCGGAACCCATGCTGCTGATAACTTTTTCACACGTAAATTTTCATGCAAGATGTTAGCCAAACGTTTATTTTAGGTGTTCGCGATGTTAGCTACCTCACGTACTTTCACTCATAGATTTTCCAAAACGATATCATGGATTTTATCGACCATTTCTTAGGTGGTCACTTCGATTGGTCGACTTGAATGATGTTCATCAATTGTGCTTGTGTACCACGTTTAAATTCTGCTAGCAATAAATGACAGTTGAATTTACTGAAGCAGATGCGCCATAATATCTATTAAGCTTTTCTTTTGTTTCTTTCGTCGTTTTTCCACGCAAAAAATAATGCTCAATCAATGCTCGAAATTCGTGTTTATCCATTATTTTAACACAAGTTGTTCCCTTTTTATGACGGTCAAACATAAACTAAATGACATATAGCGCTAAAAATTTTCATACAAAAGATGGTGTTTGACAGAAATGATATACATTTGCTGATCAGTGGCGCCATCTTTTGGAAACCGGCTAATGATCAGAAGGCCCTTGTATCGTCTACCTGCAATTAAATGCAAAAGTAAACTTCCTTTGCTAGATCTGGCGGTCTTGATAACCAACTCATTGGCGTACATCGCTTAAATCATTTCTTTAAATCATTTGAGGCTTCGCGAACTTTATTTGATGGAGTATAGCTTTGTTAAGCTAGAAGCCACATATTGTGCTAGCGAAATACCTCCAAAAATGTCAGAAAATTGATTCTATGAATGATTTACCTAGTGACACGCTTTAGCGCCTGGAAACACCGGTTCAAGGACTGTTCGTTGTAAATAACTAAAATAAGCTTTCATAAAATGCTACTTCAGTTGTAATATAGAAAAGGAAAATAAACACTGCAGTAAGAGTTGTTAGAGTTTTTGACTAATGTATAGAAAATATACAGGGGTATCAAGGTCATACTTGCTATTTCTTTAATGTTAATAAAAGTGCAAAACCTTCTATTTGCGTTTGAACAACTATGTAGAAGGTCTAGGAAGCATTATGGAAAGGTCTAGGTATCTCAAGTCAACTGAAAGTACAAAGATTCGTTATTTGTTAATTTAATAAACAAATGCAAATTTTCTGAAATAAACTGTTGCTTAAGAGTTTATAGTATTGTAAACGATATTCGTCTCAGAATCCTGTAAAATTTTTTTGTATGCAAAAGAAGAACTCCTTTAATAGATTTTATAAATTAATGTAAATAAATGTTATTTTTCTAGATGAAGTAATTTTTATGATATTTCAAATTTGACTGCATTTAACATAAAAGTATTAGTAAAATCCGTTTAAATACGAGTAGCGCTTAGGTAATAAGAATTAAATTACCAAATTGTTGTAGCAACGTTTCGTTTATTACTCATAAACTTCTTCAAACTAAAGTATGTTCAATTAAACCAGGAACATAATTCCATACTGCTGTACCTTGACAGTTTTGATATTTTATGTACGTAGATACGTATGTACGTAACTAATTTGGACATATCAACTCAGCCTGTTGTTTATTTATTGTTAAACTAAAGCAATAAACAACCCAGGTTGGTCTAATCGAATTTGGCCCTTCTATTTAGGGATGCCAAATGCAACATCTGGTTTACCTAAAATAAAATAGAACAACGTTACCTAATAATTGGTTAAAACCGTTTTTTTGTACGTTTTAAAAATTTATGCATATATACTCGTAAATTAAAATATAAAGATCCACTTCGTCATTCTATACGATAGACAACAATACAGTTACGCTGTATTTACTACTTCAAGCAGAAGTTTTGGAATGGTGGCGTTAACAAAGCAGATTATTTGGAGCCTAAACAATTAGATGTAATAAAATAGAACGACTAAGACATTGACACGTTTCAGGGGATACTTGTCAAAGTATGTTCTATAGGTTTTAGCTTTGACACCTGTTATGCACCCATTAAAAACGAAATAAAATTAAAGTTTAAATCTTATTCTATGCAAATAGGCTTACTTTTAGCTTTAATAGACAATCCGTTCATTTACAATTTTAATATAAATGTACATATCAGAAGCACACTTGCTTCTGATAAATTTAAGTTTGTTACACTG
Organism: Phrixothrix hirtus; assembly: GCA_024586415.1. Lineage (NCBI taxonomy): Eukaryota > Metazoa > Arthropoda > Insecta > Coleoptera > Phengodidae > Phrixothrix > Phrixothrix hirtus. The sequence continues at coordinate 6,876 of JAHWXV010739368.1, read as the reverse complement.
AAGACAGCTTTATTCTTACTTAGCGCATAGGTTAAAATCTAGAGAGGACAGGAGAAGGTAGAGATGGCGGCTTCTAGGACAGCTCCCCACCACACCCCCACCCCAATTTACCACCAAGCTCAACCCAATATAATCTAGCCCCGCCCAATTTACTAGATTTTACACAAATTCATATGTGTAGAGATGTCGACCGCAGATCAACCGCAGATCTCCTATTATGTTGAATCTTTTGTTATGAAACTGTCAGGTTTTCCATATGATTTTCTTTAATTGTGTAACATTTTAAGCAATTTATTTTAGATAACCTGAATCAGTAGCGTCACTAACTGCACAGTGACAACGTATATGTTTTAAGCTAAACTGAGCTTTTATCATAGATAAAGAGAATTTTTGGAGAACTATAGGTAATGTGTTAAATAGAAATAGTTAGTGTGCATTTATTTTCACCTTAATTAACGACTGTCTCACGTGGCATCATGCTACATCATGCTTCCGCGTGTATGACATTATATTTTGATGGTGATCATGTTAGCTTATTTACTTGGTTAATTGTCTCACTTTCATAAAGTATCATGGATTGTGTATAGCACATGGTAAAGAAAAACGATAAACATTTAATAAATCGCAATTTTGTGTATTAGATCTATAAAGTCATAGGTGTCATCAGATTTTTTAGGTGTCAAACAGGGAAGGAATAATGTCTTCGTTTCACAATTGACAATAGCCTCTCGTGAAATCATGCTGTAACATATTACCACTTTATCACACCTCGCCATTGCAGCCACAAATCCTATTCGATATATCTGAAATTGTTCTTGATGAAGGTGGTAATAGTAATAATAACACCAATTTTAGCTTGTAATTTTACGTACATATTTCACAATGCGTGACACATAAGGTTGAGATATACGATATTTAAATGATAAATATGTATATCTTTAGCCTACTGGTAAGTATATATAACGAAACTACCAATGTTCAAATGTAAAGAAGGATACTGTTTTAAACTTTTATTTATTTATATTTGCAGGTGAGGACTGTGTGTAATAATGAAAATTTGTTAGAGATGGATATTGAAGATTTTTAAAAAAGATTCAAAGCACAAGAGGCATCAAAAATTGTTGTTTCTTGATGCATTTTCTTAGCATAGATATCAAGGTTCATATATACCATCATCATCACACTTTAAACTAAGATTTTCTCAGGTTATAGAATCCATTTCCAAAATTGAAAGATTCTCAAATGTACCACAACTGCAAAAAAATCACATCATCACCATCTCGATCAATAAATGAGGATGATACTAACAGCAAAGGTCCATGTAGTGATGTTGTTGGTGCTTTGTAAACTAAAGGTGCAACGTACAATAAGTATAAGCACAGTCGCACATTTGTGAAAAAAAAAATAAAGGTGGTAGTATGTTATTCAAGCGGGTTAACAATAAAAACATTGAATATAAAAATTTGGATAATGTTCACAAACTAATTTCGGATTTACGTGTACTACGTGTAGAAAAGTGAGCCGGAAATAGTGACCTCGACAATGGAATCGTTGCAATAATCGAGGAGTTAGGTTAAGTTGTATACGTAAAGATGCCGGAAACCTATGCTTTCCTGCAAGCATATAAATCAATTAGGGATCTAAATTAAATTTGACAATATTGCAATAAATTGTCTCGTATTTAATATTATACGTGTGTATGAACTTATATGTATCTATGTAAGATTTGACTTTATAATATTAATGAAACAAAGAACAATAATTGCCTCAAATTACATATGCTTATCGCGATGAGATTTAACTCTATATAATATTAATGAAATAAAAAGAAATAATAATGTTAAATTACGAATATATCACAGTATTCCACTTATGCAAATTATCAAAATGTAAATCTCGTGTATTAAAGTGATACATATTAAATCTACTGGATGTTCTTCTTTAAGCATGTGTCATGTGATAGTGTATAGTGCATGACATACAATAAGGTCTATTAAAATTAATTAAAAATTTTATTATATCATAGATAAGGATTAGTTCTAATGCAAATTCAAGACTGATGCAAAATAATATTGGGAATTCCAATATATTACGGAAAATTACGAAAACAGCGATTCCTAAAATATATGTATTTTAATTCTTCAAATATCAATTCACCCTAGTATGGGCTATTCCAGTATTTCATATTAAATGCAAGTAGGTTACCAAAAAGGCATAACACAAAAAATTGAAAATAACGCTATCAATTGACTTTTAGTTAAAAATATGTTGTAAGATTAATCTGTAAACTTCAGGATTTACACTTTCTAATTCTTGAACTATGTATTACACCTCAGGGATAAGTGATTCTATTAAACGCGTCTGAAGTATAACACATACAAATCGAACGCCGTCTTTCGATTGGGTGGAGCTTATCCCAACTCCGTTTAGCTCGGCACACTTTACCCCAAGTCCAGTCCTCACCATTTAAGCCACGCTCACCCCCTACCCCATATAAACCCGTCCAATTTTATCCCCACTCCCATTCTCACCACTTCGGAAAAACAGAGGACGTCACTTGTTTACATCGCCTGCAGCATACAGAGTGCGAAAAAATAAAATATACAGAGTGCGTTAAAATAAATGTATATTTAAAATTGTGGATTTAATCAAAACGGCGGAATTTCGTCAACCATATTGAAATTCTAATTGGAAATCTAGGGAATTTTGTCCACCATAATGGGTTTTTTCGGTGGCCAAGTTTGATTTTGGTGACCATATTGAATTCTAACGATCCTCGACTTTGATTTTGTTGCGGTAGTATTTGAATTTATCGGAAATCTAGTTATTTTTGTCGGCGATCTTTGATTTTTAGGGATTTTTTTGTAATATCTGATGATGGTTTATAATTATGCGGGCGAACCGTTGTGTATGTTGATGCTAAAATATGATCACCTCACATATTGGTTTCTTAATAAGATGACCCTGTATATTATGTTGTTTACAAGCAACCCATAGCCTGCGAAAAATATCCATCTTATCAATTATAGACAATTTTCAGTTTTAAATTTATATTAGAACTAAATCTTACATTGATGTGTAATAAAGTTTTTAATTAAGTTTAGATTTCATTTATTATATTTCCTTGGAATTTTAAATCATTAAATTATATACATTTATTAATTATTAGTTATATTAAAATATATTTTGATTTTACAACGTTGTGGAATTATTAATACATATTACCAATTGCATTTAAAACAAGTCTTACGCTAGTATTATGTAATTAAATTTAGATTTCATTTATCATATTTATTCGAAAAAATTACATGAAGCAATAAGATCTAATTTAAAATGATGGAATTCAATTTCATCTTCAATTGCATTTAATATGCATCCTTTACGGGATATTGAACAATTAGGAAATCTATACGGTCATAAAATATATCAGGTGAAGTACCAAAATCATTTTAGCTTTATCTTCTAGAATGATAACACTAATTTTCGATTTTTAAGTTTCATGCCTTTTTGACAGCCTACTTGCTTTTGATATAAAATATTGAAGCTTCTCATGCCTAAGGGCGAGTAGATATTTGAAGAACCGTATTTTATCTAATTAAATTTTATTTTTGATCTTTTGTTTTATCCCATTTTATTTCTAACAATTGTCACATAGGTTAAAGTACCGGTGAAGGAATTTATTCTAATTCTGTACATAAATTATTAAGTTACATGTAAAATGCAAGTTTTCAGCTCGCAATATGTAATTTCGAATTACATCTTAGATTCCATTGGTTTGCGACATTTATCTAAATTAATTAAATATCATTGTATATTGCATTGCTAATGTAATTCCTCTGTCATTTTCAATTCCCATGTAAAATTAGATAAATAATGTTAAATAAGTGAAGACCAATTCCCAGTAAATAATAGCAAAATCTAATTGTAAAAATATACCTTATAGTAGTATTGATGGAATCATAATTAATTCTGCAATTTAAATCGAAAGACGGCGTTCGATTTTTATGTGTCATACTTCAGATGCGTTTAATAGAATTACTTATCCCTGAGGTGTAATACATATTTCAAGAATTAGAAAGTGTAAATCCTGAAGTTTACAGATTAGTCTTGCAACATATTACAAAAAAATCGCTAAAAATCAAAGATCGCCGACAAAAATAACCAGATTTCCGATAAATTCAAATACTACAGCAACAAAATCAAAGTCGAGGACCGTTAGAATTCAATATGGTCACCAAAATCAAACTTGGTCACCGAAGAAACCCATTATGGTGGACAAAATTCCCTAGATTTCCAATTAGAATTTCAATATGGTTGACGAAGTTGCGCCGTTTTGATTAAATCCACAAATTTAAATATAAATCTATTTTAACGCACTCTGTATATTTTATTTTTTCGCACTCTGTATGCTGCAGGCGATGTAAACAAGTGACGTCCTCTGTTTTTCCGGTGTGGTGAGAATGGGAGTGGGGATAAAATTGGACGGGTTTATATGGGGTAGGGGGTGAGCGTGGCTTAAATGGTGAGGACTGGACTTGGAGTAAAGTGTGCCGAGCTAAACGGTGTTGGGATAAGGGTGGAGGTAAAGTGAGCAGTGGTAGATTGCATTGGGGTGGAATTGGTGTAAAGTGGGCCTGCATTCTACTTTCTAGAGTGACGTCCACGGTAAATGAGACGATCAGTAGGTCCATTCTACTGTCATTTTAAAATATGTACTCTGTTTACTTCAATTATATATTTAAGGCAAAGCGCTATCGCGGAATTGGCCTGAGTAAGAGCACTATTTGTATAAGCAAAACTGCGTATTTTACGAAAGTTGTACATCAATCAGGATCTTAAGGTTATGCTACGGTTTTTATGCTTGGGTATATATAAATATATACATTTAAATTAAAAAGGTGTTTAAAGTATTTTTATAACCATCAAGTTCTGATTGTTAATGTAAATCATTTTGATCAGATCATTCGTGCAGAAAACATTTTTAGGCGTTGATAACGAAAATAGCGACCCGAGTTAATGTAAAGGTCAGCCGTTTATGCAGTTAGCAAATTTTCTAGACTAACTTCTTTATTAAGCTATTAATTTCTTTCCAGGTGTAAATTAACTGCTTAAAAATGACAATATCCTCTAAAGCATAACTAACGTATTTGTACCTGCTAAACCTTAACTGTTTTATTGGTCAATGTTTATGGTATGACACCGTATATTTAGTGTTGAAATAATAGTGTCACGTTATTACAATATCTATGCATATTTAAATATAAGGCTAAGCATGGTTTTATATAAATACGTCTAGACCGTTTTTAGATAAGTAATTTAGATCTTAGCATATCCGTCTTAACATATGAAACTATTAAATCACATCATGCAACACACTTTTAACATGTGAATTATTTCTTCAAATTTATTTTCTTCCTAAATTTATATATTTGTTAGTTGATAATTACTTTCACATTAGAAGTTATATTTTAACATGGAACAATACTCACAATTTTGTAGAAGGATCAATACACAAACTATTCCGTTGAAACAAGTTGCAAGATCTCCTTAATAAAGTAATGTAATTACAATTAACTTTAATTATATTTTTTATTTATTATAGTAGATACACACTATCAAATAGAATTTAATAAACATTTCGTTTGAAAAGCTTTTGTCAAAATCCTTTCACGAGATAAATGCTTTTATACACCTTGCCAAGCAAATATTAGACATACATTTTCCAAAGATTTATTTTGCATGTACCTTGATGTTCATTCCAGATTATTGATCTACCGTAAGCCCAAAGGGATCATTTCAAGAGTCACAACACGCACACACTCGATAAAATACTTCACGGTACTGAATAAATGTTTCAATACGTTATCTTATAATTGCGTGAATACCTACAACTTCAGATTTCAGCATACGGTCAATCCAACTCCCATTTTAAAGAGTTTGGACGATATATAAGTATTTATATATCTATATTAGGCATATGCTTTTCAAATTAAAACCTAAAAACTGCTTAATGTTTAATATACTATATATAAAATAAAACAGGGTTCGATTATGTCTAGCAGAAGCTGCAGGTTTGATGTGCAAGTTCTAAGGTTATAAACGTAAAACCTATTTAGTGTTTATACATTTTTATTAATGTTGAAACGAATTATTCCAAAGAATTGCCTAAGTCTTTTGTTTAAATTCTTCGTGGTAAATTTTTATATTCAAGGATTCAAAATGCAATCAAATTGGTTTTAAAGGTCCCTTTCTAAAACTAATTTATTTATTTGTAGCTTTTAACGGATAAATATCACATGAACACCAAATTCATATTTAAATGAAGTGCTACTAGAGGATTTAAATTTTAATAATACAGTTTGTTTATTCCTTGGTTATACCCAACGTACTGCTCAAATACATCTTCCTGTAAACCTTTATAAAAGTTTTAACATGTTACAAAAACCTAAGCTTGCAATATGTGTGAAATCTATAAACATATGAAAAAATTACCTTATAATTCTGTTTTGTATACCCACATGTATGCCTTATATATAAAAAATTTTGTGTCAACTTTTTACAAGAAATTACACCTTTGTAATTTTTACATGCACACACGCACGCACGCCCTCCCGCTTGCCCGCACGCCTGCATGCCCATCCGTTCGTTCGCACGCGTACTCTCGCTCGCGCGCACGCAAACACGCACGCACGCATGGACGTACGCACACACAGACATATATAAAGGTTATATTTATAGCACAGGATTTTATTAATCGTAAACTTTGAGTGGCATTGTTATTAATTTAGGGGGCGGAATATATGCAAAGTGCATATATATGCATTTTTTGCATATTTTGTAAATTTTATAATGAAATGCATATTTTTCACAAATTAT
>JAHWXV010739324.1:0-11530 GCA_024586415.1 Phrixothrix hirtus | reverse complement strand
GAAAAATAATAAATTTAAACGATGCTATAATTAAAAATCAGATTTATAAACCAACAACCTTTTATTTAAATTCAAATCAATTGTAATAATAAAAATTAAACCTTTAAGATGAATATCAACTCAATTTATCTTTGTTAGGTTCTTTAGTCAATGAGATAATTTCATAATAAACAATGAAAGAAATCTTTGTTAAACTTTTTATAACTAAATGTGAAAATCAAACAAAACAATTCAACTATTTTATCAATGCTTTTAAATTAAAATTAACTTAATCTATTAATCAAAGAAATTTAGTTCATAACTTCAATTTGTTTTAAAAAGGTTTTAATTTAAATTGCTAAATAATCGTTTACTGTTGTAATGTAGTTCGCTACTTTTACAATTATAGTTCACTAACCTTTAACGTAGTCTTGTGAATTTGCACCCTATACTTCGGGTACTTCTATGTTCCCACGTACCTGTTTAAGTTATCCAAGATCCTTCCACTCGTGCTAGATACAGTGGTATGATCTTCGGTCTTGTTGAAATAAATGCTAAAATATAATTTAAAATTGTTTATAAAACTTTGTGTTAACAATCGTAATGATTGTTGACTGCTGTCGTTGGACGATTATCCAAATGCTTTGGAAATAATTAATTCTTATTTATTACTTGGTTTTATTTATACAAGATGGACGTCATGTACTTTTATTATAGAAATGTAAGTATTTTGAAATAATGTTGATAAAATTAATTATAAATTTCTTTCTTAATTCCAGTTGTAATAATAATGTTGAGCTTCAAAATCAACTAAAATTTGTTTAAATGGTTTTAAACGATTTTTTCTCACCTGGTACAAATCTGTAAATTATGAAGAGGTAAAATTTTCTTTACGTAATATATTTTTAACTTTAATTATTCTCCTTCTCCTCAATTTCTTCTTTATGTTTTTATAATAAAATTCAATTTTATTTTAATTTAAATTCTTTGTTTATCGAAACAATTTGTTTCAGGTTATCACTTCGTACTTTGATCAACTTGGATCAATATAATTATTACTTTTAATGAGCTGCACAACCTGTACTTATAACTAACTGCCAGTGAAGATTCAAGCAGAAAGTTGGAAAAAACTGTCGACTTTGCAATATTTTAAAAATTTTCCAATCTTTAATTGGGCATAACATCTTTAATATGTGGTTAAATTGGACTTTGAGGAGATATTGTTGTATCAAATTAATGCCAGATTTTTCCTGCAAAGCCTTAATGGATATTTTTACAATTTTTGGAAAAAATTTGGTTCTAAATTAGTAAGACATTAAAATGGTTTGTGACCATGATAAATGATTTTAATATTTTCCACATTTTGTGCAAAATTTCAATGAAATAGATGGAAAATACTCCTATAATATTCTACGGCTCCCGGTGATCACCATTTTCATAATTATTTTGTAGCAAATTTAGTTTCTTGAACGTATGATGCATTTAAAGCTTCAGACACTTTGTTTTTATATTACATTGTTATTTTGTTACACTGTTTAAATGTTCGTATTTTAATCTTTATTTACATGAATTCCATACTTTTTTACATATGCGTTAATTAATTTTATCCCTTCACTTAGAAGGTTTCTTAATATTAACCTAAAATTTTCATACTTAAATTACTTAAATTACTGCAATTAGTTAATGCAAATGTTCATATATTTTATCTGCATGGGTTTACTAACATAGTATTCTAACTATTACTTAAACTAACATTTATATATAATTGTTTAATTTGAAATTTGATTTGATATTCTAAATTTTGATTCCGATGTTTGCTCGTAACTTGTTAGTTTTATTTTATTTATTGTTTTTCTTTTGACAAATGGTTCCTTTGATAACTACACAAACTTCCTACATTAATATTTTCAAATTATTATACATATTTTTATCTTATATACAATTTTCATTGAAATATGAGGTAACGTTATTCAATACATGTCTTTAACCTTATGTATGTGGTTATATTTAGCACAAGTATATAGTCAAACCTAATCAAAATTCTGGTGAATTTCATTTTTATCATAATTCAATATAAATTTGGCAGATTAAATGTTATACTGGCAATATCCCTCAACTAATAATTATACTTACAATTATTTTTTAAAGATTCCTATGTTTTTCAGTTTTCTATAAGTTTAATTTTACTCAAGTTATATTCATAACATTTTTATCACTAGATGTCTCTACGTACATCAAATTTATATTTTGTACACTATAATAATTTATAGATGGGTTTATCAAATAAATCATTGACCTTTGAGTTTTTATCTTTTTAATGGGAAATATTTACATTTTATTTTATGCATCGAAATATTTACAGTTATTTAGGGTTATTATATAATAACTTTTATTGATTTGCTTGTTTTAATGAAACTAAACATTTATTTTTAATTTGTAATTCTTTATTCCTTTGAATTATTAAATGCCTTGAATTGCATATTTATCAAAGTGTTTAATAATTATATGAATCAAACTTTGGTCATTGCTTATTCTATAAATTCGCTAATCGAATTCCTTAATTAGGAATAAGCCACGCATGTGGTGCCATTTACAGTCTGAAAATATGGCTTTCCCTTTACTTTAGCGAATCAGGTGGATGATACAGCGCTAGGATTTTCGTGCTGATCAGAAGGTTCTTTACGGACATCAATATAAGAGAGAATTGTCATCATTAAGAATCTACACGTTGCATTTCCACAACTCGAGCTTTTCATTTCTCACCCGTTTTCTCAGCTTTCTTCACAGAATCATTAAGATTATAACTCTATTTTAGCTTGCTTTTTATCAGTCACGATTTTGACAAAATTATTGCGCATTTGTACCTTCAATTGCTGCTCATAGATGAACGATAGCAAAACCCTGATTATCTTGTGTGCTTCCGGAAGTTCTAAGGTCACTTGCCTTACATACACTCGTTAATAAATAGCCACAACTCGTATACTTTCAAATCCTTTCTTGAATTTATTCACTACTTCTTTATCATTCTAGTGTTTCTGACATTAGTTTCAGAGCTTTTTATTTATAAAACGAATTTGCTTTGTTTCACAATAGGCGAATCTAATTTATCCCTTTAAACCACATAAAATGATAAAAAAATTGTTTATAATTTATGCAATGGTGTAAGCGGATTGTTGCAGGATGAGGAAAGTATTTTCTAAATTTTTCAGTGATAAATGGAATTTAGTGATAGTGATGCGTATTCATTCTTTTTTCTCAGCGATTTCATTTTCTTTTAGCTAAGTCCTGAATTTATTCATACCTACCTCTATCATCTGTCGTTGAGCCTTTGCTTATGTACTTTTATTTTTAATTGTTAGCCTAAAAATAATATTTCTCTAAGAACTAATATTTTATTACTAGGTTCGTCTGTAGCTTACTTAAAACTTGCTTTGTTTATATGGAAATAACTGTTTATTCAGCAACCAAGTGCCGCTTAAGCAATTTACAACTAAAGGATCGCGCGCAAATGTTCAATTGATCTTGTTGAAAGGCGGTCCAAAAGTTTTATCTATACCTATAATAAAAAGTTGAATGCAGATAAATATGTTGGAAATTAATGAAAATGAATATTAGATTTCTAGTTATAATAGCCTTGCGCATTACAACTTTCGTTTATATTTAATAATTTTCTGACTTTGTTTGAAAGTAATTTTCTCTCTTCCACCACATTGTTGTATTTTACTTTTTATTTTTTAATTAGAATTAAATTTTGATTCTCAAGGGATTGGTTTCGTTTTCGTTCGGGGCGATGTTCTGGTTCTAAGTAGTTGGTTCGATTAATTAAACACAACTATGTATTAACACTTTTATCCGTTCCAAAATGTTTATGAGCTCTCATGAACATATCTGTGTTAAAAGTCTTGAGTTCCTGTACTATCATTCACGTATGGGAGTATAAAAATTAAATTTATTAGATTGTGAAGTGTATTCATGGCTTTATTCTTAATTAATTAGTTATTGGAATTATATAAGAATTAATTAAAATTAATTAAAAATAATTCATATTATGCAGTTTTGAAACCATTACAAGTAGTTGCGTATTTAAGTAAAAACGAAGTGGTCTATTTCAGAATGACATTCTGCTTTGTATTACAATGTTTCTTTTGGAATATTTGTATGGAATTCGCCAGCTCATTGATTTAATTTATTATTTTCTTCATTGTGGTATGAAATTTTTGGAAACAGCGTAACTGTGTGATTGTTTATAAAATTATTTACAACACATTTAAGAAAGTAAAAAGGGTGCATTCAGGTTTAAATCCCATAATGTATTTGTTCATTGGCAGCCTTGTATTTTATACTGTAACATTTGACTCTCTTCCCAGAAGAATTCATTGGAATCTATAATTAAGTTGTATCAAGTAAACACACGTTTATTAAAACACCTTAATAATTAAATATTGAGTATCATGTGTTTTGTCTCGTAATAAATATTTTAATGAGCTTAAATGGTTTTGAATGTCATCTCCCCTCTAAGGGATTTTGCTGCCAAAGTGGTCCAATCCGAACGCCGAGTGCGTAAAATCCATTATTATGGCTATTTCACTATAGAATACTCATTTGGCCAGATGTACTAACCATGATTGATATTTCTGGATTAGGTCAGATAACGTGAACGTAATACTTCATTGGCTGCTAGATTTATTACTGTATAGTAATTACAATACAACATGGTAGTCATTGATTAATACATTAACGAATGATGACATTTTTAAATGAATACAGTATTGTAATATTTATTTAATAAATTATATTCACTATTTACAAGACGTCTATTTATACTTCTTTGAATAATATACTGTGATACCCAATAAAAAAAACCATGCAAGGAAGTAACAAGAAAAACTTTAAATTCAATTAAACTAATATTGTACCTATGTAAATACTAATTGTATACAAAAATTGTAACTAATTTGAATTTATATGTAACACAGGTTACGAAGATGCTCCTGCTATATTTGATATAGCAGTAGCGCCCTGCTTTGAAAATTTGAATTTAATCATTGACTTTTCTTTGGGGAAGACTTAGAAAATAAATAGTATATAACAAAAATTATATCTACGGTCGGCACAAAAAATTTCTTGTCTCACACTTCCATACAATACTTTTGCAAATACTTGTTTATTGTAATCCTCGCCTACGGTTTGCCCTGTAATTTTACGTGATGTTTTATGGACTAATGATACAAATAATTATTTTTACAAAACATCTGATGTACGTTTTGAGCCAAAAAATTGAGTAAATTAATAATAAAATTAACAACTACAACACTAATGGAATAAATAAGTTTCGCTGAAAGCTACGACTGGAAAAATTGAACTCCAATTGTAAATTATAACCTAAACCGATACTTATGTTAGAATATATGATGCAATAATTCAAAATTATAAGAAACAAACTTGAAAAATTCTGAAATAATTTCTATCAATGAGATTGGTTTTAGGAATAAATAATAACATGCCAGCCCTTGCTGCGTTTTGTAAGACTTTAAGTAATAATAATTTAATAATTAAGCACGACTTACATTAAGTATTTAGGAAATTTGATTAGAGTATGTTTTCATTTAAATTCAGTAAGAAATCATTTTCCTAAGAAATACATAGATTAAAACAGAAAATTATTTAGATTCACCTCGTATACTATATAAAATTATTTATTGCAAAAATACATAGTAAAATTTCATTATATTAAAAGAACTTAATTGTTTTATATTCTCATAGACGGTGACCACAGCGTTGACGTTTGATTAAACAGTAAAAGTACCAGTAAGACATGCGCTAAGACGGCCTGAATGCCACTAATCCGTGTAAAAATCACATAAGCAAATGCACAAACAAGTAATGTATATTAGAATGCGAAAACCTTGTTTAAAAATTAATTGTGTAACAAGATGATTACAAAAATTAGTTAGCGATACAGCTCGCGGAGAGTAAAAGTTATCTTAATAGTGCCTTATGTCTTTAATTTTTGATTTTGGAACTATCTTTGTCAAAGGGTATTAAACTGCTAGGTGAATGGTGTCGAAGTTGGATTTCCAGAAATAATTTGGGATTTCAGACAGGTACTGTTCCGTATACTTCTACCCGAGAAGGCTCTTCATGTAATTAGGACACAAAGGACGGCTTATCTCGTAAGTCCATCAATGTAATGTTAGAAACACCAAAATGGTAAGTGCTCTCCACGTATTTTTGTCTATGTAAAAGAAGGGGATCACTCACCTTTGCTTTTAAGTAAATTATTACGATATACAAGGCCATCTTAGTTTGCAAATTCACATAACGTAATAAAAGGGACATTGTTGCTTCAATTTATTTCTGAAAATTGTTTTATAACAAGATTAGTTCTTTTATTTTTAAGTTTTTAATATGTATTCATTTTATTCTTTTTCTGCTTTTCTTTCTGTTCAATTTATCACATTATATGAATTGTAATATTTGAACTTATAAAGGATTGGGAATTAAATTAAATTAAATTAAATTAAATTATTAGTAATTACTGGTTAAATAAAGATTTTGATTATTAAAAGTTATTCATGTATTTGTAAATTGTTGCAAGCTAATTTTTTTGTAAAAATCATAACTATATTATAGTAATTTAAATTGTTTAACGAAACCTTTGGTAGTTTGGGTACTCATTTAGTTATTAATGTTTAACATGTGTTTTCTCGTACAAGTGTCGCCAATGCAAGCTAGATGCGCCTCTTTAAATTTGACAAAGATTTCGCATTTACCTGAAAGCGTATTTTGGTTTTCCTTTTAAACACCCTACGCGCGAATTTAACTTGCACGGGCTAATGTGTGTTATTAGTACAATTTTAATTACGGAATATGCATTTTACCATTGCGTATTAACCAATTATGTATAAATGTGTCCACGTTAAAAATTTATTATACGACGTATTTGTGCCCAATTAGTGTTTTCTTTCTTTATTACTGACGACCTAATGTTTACCTGACGTGATATTTATACAGTACGTACTCAATAAATTTAGTACCCATTTCATTACTTGTCAATAAAAGAAAACTTATAAAGCATTTGTTTCAAGTAAATATAAAACTTTCAGAATAATTTAAAGTTCAGTTAGCTTGATTTTTAATGATATACAGGGTGGTCAATTCTAATACCTGCCTGTATGTAGTTCACCTTCGGCAAACTACAATATAAATTTGCGCGTGACGTTAAATTGAATTCAAGATTCTTATTTAATATATTTTTAATTTTTAATATACAGGGCGTATCAAAAGGATCATAGTATTTTCCCACTTACATAAATGAAGATAGTTTTGGATCAATTAAGCAGAAATAGGGGTTTCACCCCAATTTTATAATAAAGTTAGCACTCCATAATCTACAGGAGCCGTCATAAATAGTGAGCACTTCTAATTTAGTATATCTCTTTTCAGTCTTTATCCCGTGTCTACAGTCCATCAGAGTGTCTGTCTCCACTCTAAAGGTAGGTCACTAACATCTTGACATACAGGGCGTTCCACAAACATTATCTAGTAGCAGTATAGACTTGAGGATAGTGGCGCCCACCTTTTGCCGATTTTGTCTCGACTTAATAGTGTTTAGCCTCGCGAATACCGACGGACTACACCTCGCTCCACTGTAACTTTGCCAGCTGTGGTTAAACACTCGTGATTTTTATTTGCCGCATGCGTTATTGCCAGTTTAGCCTGTGATAAACAGCAGGCTCTGTTAATACATAAAACTCAGTATATTTTTGGAGTTGAGCATTTATTTAACAGGGCACTCAATATACCACTGCGAATTTTTGTGTTATAGTCTGTTTTTAAATGCCGTGAATAATCAATAACTTTGACTTTGGCGTACCTAGTAATTTTTCTATAAATGTTTAACAAACATTTGAAGCATTTATATCCGTATAAGGCGTATTTTGATAATAATTAAAAACAGCAAGGATAATGTAATTCTTCGAAATGTACGTAATCCATGAAAATGTAACGTTTATCAAACGTTCACCGTTGAATCATCTGATCATAGAGATTATGTGTATTATTTATAAAAAGTCTATTATGTTTACTATATGTTTATGTACTTTTAGGGTTCTACCTGTCAGTTTATTTTATTCGTGGCACTTAAAAGTTTCTAGTTACGTAATTTCATTTTATCTTTGCAAATGTTTGTCTTCTTTTATATAAATATGTGATACTATTTCACAAAGTATTATTTCTTACTCTACGACATTTAAAAACATTATAATATGTATTCATGTTAGGCTGCTGCGAAATCAACGTGAAAAGCTTTAAGAGGTGATTCTTTGATAAAATGGAAGGGCGGTTCTTTGTATCAAAAATTTTCATTCAAAACCTCTCTTAGAATCCACGACTCTCCAAAGGGAGTGGTATAAATTAAGTTTTTATTATTTTTTCTCGACTTTGTAAACGGCAAGGAATAATATTTGGTGAGTTTTGCATTTATAAAAGAACAACCTAAGAATTGTTTTCTAGTCCTCTCCTATTAATTTAAATGAATAAAATTAGCAACACATATTAAAATTTTATAACCTTTTAACGAGTGTGAAAAAAAAGATTAGACAATATTGTCATGGTTATTTTTGATCATTTATTTAGTTTTCTCTTTTAATAAAATTTTATGGTTATTTTAAATCAATTTGTACAGTTTTTATTTAACGCGAAGCATTATACAGTTGATTTATAATTGAATACATGTACATAAAATCGTCTTCTTTGTTTAATTTTCAAATTATCTTTATTTGGCTTAATTCTAGCTTAGTTTTATACTTGACAGTTTGTAAAGTTGCAATTTTTTGTCTATAGTTCAATAGATGTAGTTTATTTATCGATAAAAATTAAAGATTAATTAGGAAAGTTGGCATTCATTGATGGCGGTGAAAGTATCTACGTACCAGTGTAATGGTTATAGGTTATTTGATTGATAATTTAATGTTTCAGATCTAATTGTACATATCGAATGTAAAGGAGTTTAAAAGATTTCTATCTCACGATATGTAACCCAATATACAATTCTTAAATATTTATAATTATTAGCAGGTTAGAATTTAATTTTTAAAAAATCATGACTATGATTCAAGTTAGTAAAATTAACAAAAATTTTTAAAATAATGTTTGAAAAATATTCTGATGGAATTTACTCTCAGGTAATTAATTAAAAGATTTAGTAAATAGTAAGTAAAGATTTCATCTATGAGTAAAGATGCTCTTCTTTTAAGTTGTACTTAAAACTGCCAATAATTATAAATACTTAATAATTGTATGTTAGGTTGTATATTATGAGATAGAATCGGCTGAAGAGTAAAGGAAAAGTTACAAAAATTTAAATTAATTTTAGTAGAAATTTAGAAGAAATTGGCGATAAAATAAAAAGGGTCCCTAATCAAATTCAGCGAAATGTAATAATTTTGCAAAATCATTTATTAGGCATGATTTAGTGAAATGAATCATTTAGATGCTTTCTGAAGATTTAATTATAACAAAGTATTGATTAATGTAGAATTTTATACAAAATAGGCAGGTTTAATGGTTATTTTCATAATAAGAGTTATTACGAATGCAAAATTTGAGATGTCACTGATTTTTCAACTGCAGAAGTAATCTTCCAAGTTTACTAATAGTAGAAAACTGAATTAAACTATTATCTATGAAATATTGGTTTATCACTGGAAATATTTGTTAAAGTATTTGTTTTAATAAGAATAAATTATGATTTAGGGTAGGTAAATAATTATTTATTATTAAGAGCTGACTAAGAATGAATTTTATTAAAATATGTGATGGGTATTGTAAAGGAATCTCACAATTAGAAATATTTCATTCTAATTATATGCACAAGTGTATGTTTGGTTGCCTAAATAACCAATGTTGTTGGTTCCATTCTTTCCAAATATATTTTGTTAATTTTGAAACCAAGCTACTATTTTGATTACTTTAACGAAACCTACAAAATATTTAAATATTTTATGCTTATTGAAATATAATAATGGCAACCCAAAACAAATCGAAAATATGTAGAATATTTAAAGGAGATAAAGTATTACAAATACTCAACTGTGCCGATTCTATGTTTCCAATCATTTCTAAAATAATGTTTGTCACGTATTAAGTTAACAATAAGTTATCTAGTTTTTACATTTTCCTGTGCATTTTAATTGTCTAGAATCGGATTCTACCAATATATTTATAATGTACTATCATCATAGTGTTTGTAATGATTATAATAATTAATAAATAAATATAAAATTGTATATTTTAAAATTTAGTGAAATAATTAGGCAATTTGAACCCGCATAACTAATACAGCCAGTCCTCATCATGGCGCCATTAAAAATTATCAATAATTATAAGTATAACATTAAATTTTATCGATCGAAGTTCAAAATTTTTAAAACGCCTAATTGGACGGCCAATTCTATATTAGTAGTTTATTTTGTAGCACTAACCGATGTTTAGCGTAACGGTTACGTCTAGGATAATTTTGGTATTTTAAGAAATAATAGAAAAACCGTATATCGAACGAAGTATTTCTTTGTGTGTTAGTAATCTGTAGGTAAATTGTCCCGCTTTTATCTGGCTTGTTTCTAGTTAAATTATAGGGGCTGTTTGATGCAACCGTGACAGCTAAATGAGACCGGGCGCGATTTGATCGCAGACCCGCAAGCCGCACTCCACAAGCCACATAATTTATTTGCTGCACAGGGAAATTAGTTGGAAAATAATCGTAGTGAACCAAAACCTATTAAATATAATTGCATCAATTTTACTGAATAAAAATAAAAACAAAAATTTTGTTAAAAAACAACGAAAGCTTATACAAACGTTGTCGTGGGGCGTTGGAAAATGAGAAATTTTATTACATTTCTAAAGTCGTTAAAAACGTTGAATTTGTATGTATATCAATTTGTATTACTTTTGTAAATTGTCATACAGGGCAATTAGCCGGCACTAATGACCCTAAATGGCACCAAATAGGCAACCCAAATCTCAGTCTATAGTTGGCTTCTACATTTGTTGCTAAATTATTATAAATTACAATCAGAGATTATTAGAAATGATTTAATATAAGCTTCTAGTGCTTTTTAATCCCTCGAGAAATAAACTTCTTTCTCGGAATTAAAGGAGACACTTTAGCCCCTTGGTATATAATACAGTGCTTTCATTTAATCCCGAACATCACGTCATAATTTATGGGCGGTAACCAAATTAATGCGAGGCCGCACATTAGTACATAATTCCTTACATTTAATGTGCATTTGTTTAGATGTCAAATTTTTAGGTTAAAATAAAAATTGATTTATGAAAAAGTTACATGATTAACTTACAGTTCTAATTAAAATTAGAATTATAGAAATTAGAAATTCATATTATTTAATGGAAGTTATTAAACAGGTCTGTGCCAAGCTCTTATGAACTTGCACGGCCCTGTGAATGAACATCTGGATTTTATAAAACCTGTGAAGATTCAAAAATAAAACCAAATCTAGACATTTCAATTTATTTAATAATTTTA
>JAHWXV010739216.1:0-10128 GCA_024586415.1 Phrixothrix hirtus | reverse complement strand
CAAAAATAAAAGTTCAATTAATTAACAAGACCTCTATTGACAACGAAAGTGAATTACTTACGTACACACAGTTACAGATAATTTACAAAATAACTTCTCCGTCTCTTGAATATAGCCTTATTCAAGCAATCGGAAAAGGGCTAAGCAAATCTACTGGCACTAAAATTAGAGTAGTCTATGTTTGGACACCGTCAATGCAAGTATGCGTCCACGGTTTCCTCAGACAATATGTATTATTGATTTCCCATTAAACGGGAAGGCTTAAGTTATTATACCTTTCTTAGATCAACAGTAAGGAGCCAGAGAACAATAGCAAAGGGGGATACCTTAATTTGGGTTGTTGAATTACCCAAAATGGTCTGTCAGGATGGCTTATAGATTCCCATGTCGGCGGAAGAACTACACAGGTTCAACAAAACTGCTACGGCGTGAAACGTGCTGATTAATTCCTAGGGATATACCATTAAATCTCTTAGGTGGGGTCTTCCAACATTTGACACTATGTTGAGTCCCTAAACACATCGAACGTTTTCTTTTAACACAGAGCCAACGCACGACCGATTTTACTGCCTTTACAACTCGGCAAATGCATGCCCGTTTTTGAAGAATATGTCACCGAACCCTATCAGATATTCGGAAATTACATTTCTCTGTCACACTTCTGGCACGATTGGATTTTTAATCGATACGGACATAAAAGAAACGCGTCTATCGTGTTTTCTTTATCCGATTAAAAAAATCAACCAACTTATTTACCTTTCTTTTAAGAAAAAAAGCAAAATTCTATCTTCCATTTTTGTCAACAACTGCGTTTCTAAGAAACAAATCCACGGCGGCAACTTAGGAAAAAAAGATTTTGTCTGTTATTAGCGGGATGCCACCAAAATCTGACACACTATACTCCATAAACCAAAAATCAATTATAAAAATAAGTAGAAGTTTGTTCAAGTGCATCAAAGAAGGCAAAAATAGTACAATTGGCTAACAAAGTCATGCAAACTGTTTTTTAGGATGCTTGTTGAATTATTTTCATCAACTACCTTCAAAATATAAAACAATAACAACAAAGTGTTATTCATCGTTGTTGGAAAATTTAAAAGATAAAATCATATTTGGCAAAAGAAAAATTTTATTTCACCATAATAATGCACTAGCACATTCTTCGGCTATTGCAACTGCAAAAATACATTAATCGCATTTCAAAATGCTTTTACATATGTCATATTCACCCTGCTTGGCTTCTTCTGGCTATTTCTTATTCTCAAACATGAAAACTTGGCTTGCTGGTAAAAAATGTTCATCCAATAAAGAAGTGATTGCTGAAGTAGATGCGTATTTTGTAGACTTTGATAAGTCTTATTTTATCGAAGGCATTAAAGGTTCTGAATTTTCTTGGAATAAGTGTATTGAGTTGGAGATGGACTATGTTGAAAAATTGAATGTTTTTACACCGAAAAAACAACTGGTTGTTTCATTTTTACCTGCTTTATTGAACTACTCTCACAATGCTACTTACAATTACTGCTGGTTAGGGCAGGCCTCTGAAAAGGTCGTTAAAATCTTTCAAATAAATTAATTATTAATAAATTAAATATGAGTGGCCAACTATACACTAGCCTCCCAAATATACTATAATTTTTATAACATTTGTTAATGCTGTGCTAGTGCTAGTTAGTGGTGCCAAAAGAATCTTTAGAACTCTTTAAATAAATCACTTAGGTAGTGACAAACATGTTATTATGCAACAACTTCCTGCCAACCATTCTAATTAACATTATTATTTTTTTATTTTTAACAGAAAGAGGGTTTAAATTCCATGTTGACATTTGCAAAGGTTTTATGTTTTTAAGTGTATCTTACAATAAATTAAAATTATAATAAATGAGTTCCAAAATGGGTGTTAATTTACCAAGATCAGATGATTGGGGTTTTAATTCATTACACTGCATTTAACTAAAATCAACGAAATACAACATGAGCTTCAGTGCACATTAATAGTTATGATTACAATTCATCATCCTAAGATGGTAAAACAGGTAAGCTATAAGAAATCAAAAAGGATGGTGGCTAATACACAAAAGAAAAAGAGAAAAACTAGAATTTCAACTTGTGTTGGATTTTCTCATGTGTAAAAAGGGGAAAAAGTTAAAAATAGATAACCAAATATTAATTATTTAACTATACATAACTGTATATATAACTATATAACCACTGCCCACTAAATGTAGAAACTGTTTACTTACAAAACCATTCTTTGTACTACTTATACCTTTTCAACATCAAATTGAGAACAATCAATTTCAAATTAGGAATTATCATATTCAAATTAAGAACTGTCACATTCAATTTGGGAACTAACAAATTCATTTAACAATTATTACAGAACATGCTTATTTGAAAATATTTCCATCATAATAATTATACTATTAGCAATAATAACTTTATTACACATATAATTAAGAAATCATATTCAATTGAATTGAACAATGGACTATATGTATCCAAACTTAGGAAGTGAAGTTCAACAAACCTTGTCACAGGCTAAACTGGAAATAATGCATGTGACCGGCAAAGTTACAGTGGAGCAAAGCGGGGTTGCTCGGTACTTTCGTTAGTTGAATACTATAAAGTTAGGTCAAAATTGGGAGAAGTGGGCGCCACCATTCTCAAGTCAATTACTGCTATACAGGGATTCCTTTGGGAGCACCCTGTATGTCAACATGTTAAGACCTACCTGTACAGTGGAAACAGACACTCCTATGGTAATGCAGATACAGGATACAGCTGAAAGAGAAGTTACTATTCTATACATGCTCACTATTTATGATAACTCCTATATATTACGGGGTACTAAATTTATCATAGAATTAGGCACTAGGCCCCCTGTTTGCACTTTAGTGATTCAGGTCTATTTAAAATAAAAATAATGAATATGAGGTTTTTGATATGTCCTGTATACTGAAAATGAGGTAAAATATCTACAAGAACTTTGGTTTCACTTAGCATTGTACAAAAATTTAGAATAAACTTTACTTGACATACATCATTTAAGGACGGATGCTAAAGTCAGACACCTTGTATATTGTTAATGGTGGTACTGGCAGAAAATTATGTTGTTATGAAAATTTGATTTGAAACAAATGACATAACTTTCTTTTCATTTGCAAATTACAGGATCAGATTTAAGTTACTGAACGCACACTGTATAATTCTAATTGCAGGTAAAATTTATGGTGTTAAAATAAGAGCACTGATTGAGCACAAAATACGTTATATAATTAATTTTTCCCTTAACACATTAATACAACAAGTCTGTTATATGCCTTAAATTCTATAAACAATATAAACATTACTCAACGTAAGCATTAAGAAAAATCGAGAGGCCCCAATAGGCCATACGGAAGGGTTTAAAACTATTTTGAAAAACAAACTTTACTTATGTTAATGACATTCAAGGTGTACAGTTCTTTATATACAAAAGAAAACATATGTTTAGTGGGTACCCCATATGCGATTATTTCGTTAAACAAATTAAATTAATATAACACAATAGATTGGTCAATTAATATTGAATGTTAACAAATTAAAATTGCTAGTTTAAATTTCTAATAAACAAGACTGTTTGTTGAAACATTTGATTGTAAAAGTCCGTAATTCATTTGTTTCATATCACAAGACAGATCGAGAAATGAAATCAAAGTCCCTTTACTATGTAACGTTAATCAAAGACTAAATTTTGGTAATAAATTATTTGCACATAGGGGAAGATCGCATAACACCCTTGTTTTAGATGGGAAATAATTTAGATATCACTTACAGTCAAGGTGATTCTTATTTGCCTGTTAAAATAGAAGCCGTTCCTTTTTGTCCAATTTAGATTAATGACCCAATGGTCATACCAAAGGACGATGATACTACCTAATTCCTGTTGACTTATTTATCCCAAAAACTTTAGAAATTTCATCTCAGCGCCCAGGCTACATGGATTTCTTAAAATTTCAACAAGGACAGTTTTGATGGGCTAAAATAAAGACAGCCTGCACTTCTGGAAAACAATTTTTACTATCCGTGACCTATGTCACTTATTACATGATCTCCCACAACATTTCTAGCTATCTTTTTAATGATCACGAGCTACCATTAATTTTTACCAGCATGATGTTATTGCTATATTTGCACAGTTGATTACTTTACAAAGTTCTGCACTATGATATACATTACTTATTTGTATGCTTGCTTCTGTAATTTACCCATGAGTTTGTAACATTCAATTTAATCTAATGCATATGTTTTTAAATCTTAGCAACTTTTAAAACATACCTGCTGATCTCATTGACTAAAAATAATGAAATGCTTTTAATATCATGTTTTTACTATGCATTTCTAAATGGGTATTTTAGGTATTATATGAGGTGTATTTAATTAATTTCTTATTTTAATTTACTTTACTTTTCTAAAATTAACTGTTTGCGTGACTTTAATAAATTCTTAGCCTACTAAAATTATTTGATCAACTAATGTACATGGTAGTGCATACTTATTATACAATATTTTATTAATTATTTGTAAAAGACGGCAAAAGCTGACAACCTATCATCTTGAAATACTTCTTCAATTGCGACATGGCAAGGAGCATTATCTATTACCATTACTATAGATAATTGATGCAGAGTTTGATTATTGTGTAGACAATGACATATAAACTCATTAACTTCTGGTCTTCTAGAAGCTCCTCTTCTAGTTGCATAATGAATTGTACATATTTCCAAAGTATCCAATAAAATGAACAATTGATACCTGACTACCTGTTGCAATGAGATCCTTTTCTGTATTGTTCTTGTTTCAAGATATAAACATCTTAAAGTTGGTCTCATCCATGTAGGTATACATTAGAAACGTTATCTGATTTATATGCTAAGAGTTGTTGAACATGCTCTTAACATTTTATCTTGTTTTGTAGATTTTTTCCCCAATCAAAATCCTTTTGAACATATTTTAATGTAAACAGTAAACCATCCACGTGTTTCCGCAAACATTCCTTTGAGACATCAATTTGGTGATCCAATAAAAACTCTTCTTTCATCTGATACATTGGGATTTTGTTCAATATATTGTTGCATAAAGGCATGATGTTCATTTAGATGGCTTTATGCAGAAAGGAACCAACCCACAAACATAAAATAATTGAGATATTGGGGAATTTTGTTTATAAAATGGCTTAAAATCATCTCCAAAATAGATCCAAGTCATACAGTATTAGTAAGTATCATTTGTGGGACAATACTGTGTGACTTGGATCTATTTTGCAGATGATTTTAAGTTATTTTATAAACAAAATTCTCTAGTATCTCGATTATTTTGTGTTCATGGGTTGGTTCCTTTCTACATAAAGCTGTCCATTTGTAATTTTTATTCTTTTTTCACCACATTGCTTTTCAACTTCAGGTTGAATTTTAACCCATTGATATATAGTAGATTGTTTTACACTCAAAGTACTTGTGGGTGTTCCCCAACCTCCATTGTTTGCGTAAACTACACGAATTTCCTTTTTAACAATCTCAACTTTAATTTTCTTTATATAAAACATTTTTAAGTATACAATTGCACAAATATTATAGAAAAACTATGACAACTTTAGAAATGTTACAGTTTCTATTAAAATTGTTTTTTTTTAAAATTTAAATGCAGTAATTCTCAATGTGAACTTGATAATTCCCAACTAGAAAATGATTGTTCTCAGTTTGAATCTGATAATGCCCAATTTGAAAGTAATTGTTCTCAATTTGAAGATGAAAAGGTATAAATTGTCTTGGGATGCTCTAACTAATTATAATTTTAACTATTTAACTCTAAAAATGTACTATGCAAACAACTAGCATAGATACATTTTTCCTCAATGACAAATAGCAGTTGGGAACTTCACTTTTGAGGAGTCAGTTCATATAAGTTATATATAAAAATCTTTAATGAAACCCTTTTGTATAATTTTACATATTATTTTCTGTTTTCAGTCATTAATATTAGGAGAAAAATCGTCTGTACGTTATGTAACGTATCAAAATGAAGAGGAAGAAGAATAAACTATCTTTTGTAAGATATCTTGTGGACTAATTGCGAACGTAAAATAACTTTTAATTTATTTGCTAAATTTAGAAATAGATTATTGTGATTAATAGTAAGTAGTATGTAAATAACTGAGCTGTGAATGTTCAGTTAATACGAGACTTTTATTGATATGAGTGCACTAAAGTTTAAAGAAATTCAAAATTTTCGGGCCCCCATTTTGGATTGTGTGAATGGCTGCACGCAATCCTTTCTCATAAAGAGAAATGGAGCAATCAGAGTTCCCTAATTTTGATCTATAATTTTTAAAATAATGTACTCTTGTCCAACCTAAGTAATGTGCTCCTATCTTTAGAAGCTCGTCCAATGATTGCCACATATAATGGATTATACATATATACCTATATAAATATGCTCATAATCATAGTATGTAACTAATATTTATCGTTTGTGAATAATAATAATAATAGCGTATCTATGCTTAACCATAATGTTGTATGTATAAACATAATATTAAATGGAAATATCAAAACTTTTTAAGAGAATTGCTGAGCCAATCAAAAAACATCTTCATGGGCAAACCTAGTACGTTGGGGTAATACCTCATAAGAATGAAAGGGGACCTCAACAATGTTTAAATGCTTATTTATCATTAACTCTTAAATATTATCTGTGGCTGCTCGGTCTTTGTATGCTAAATATTATTATAACGTTTTATGTATTCATGCCGCAATATTTCTCCTTCATAAGAGCGAAAGCTCCTTAGAAGATTATTGTGAAGAGACAATAATCATCATTATAATCAGCCCCAATAAAACTTTTGTTTAAAGCTGGTAAGGGTCCGAACAACAAAGGGCAATCGTGCGCAAGGCGCGTTTGCTTAAAGTAACTTTAAATAGGGCCGCATAAGGGCACCTAAATTTAGTATTAGATTAATAAATGCATGTCTTAAGGTTAGAGATCTATATAACACCTACATGTAAAAAGAGTGTGCTATTATTGTTATTAAATGTGAAATGTTATTATGTCTATTGGTGGTGCAATAAATGCAACAAAACTTATCTAATATTAATTTATATTTATTACCTATCTCCTTTAAATTTAAATTGGAATCTCAACCTGGTCAGCAATTACTGTTAAATACAATTTTCACAAGTACAGTAAAACCTCAATAATTTGTCTCTCGACAGTTCGTTGCCACAGATGGTGCTTTCTTAAATTTGTTTATTTGCTTAATACATTGTAGTTGATTTATAAATGGAACTATAATAATTTAAAAACTGTGTGATATTTGTTAATATTGTGTTTATAGTATAGTTTGACCTATAAAAGTTCTTTTGCCTTGTTTACTTTCTTTGAAATAATTTAAAACAATTTTAAGTAGGCCCTTATACTTTAATATTTAATTTTTGAAAATATTGATTATTTCTTATTATTTTATACTGCTTGCTGCCAAAATTATTTGTTAAAAACACAAGATTTTAAATTGTTTTATCTTAAATGTCAGATGTGAAATTAATACAATTCATTCTTTTTTAAATGTGTAACATGTTGAATTAAGATATTCTGATACAAAATAACCAATTCTTTTTATGCCAACCAGTAACAATATTATTCCCCAAAACTTACTATGGTAAACAAAAAGAACAACTGGAAAATACATTTTCTAATTATTTATTTTCCTTTGCAAAAATTATTTTTAAATTTTTCGCTTACCTGTTAGATTCGCATATTAGAGATTGAAAAAGACTGGTCTAAAGCATGCCAGGTAAAGTAATATAAAATCCTTTTAAATTTCTAAATTAATTATATTTTTAAAAAGAAGCATATGTTTCATACTTCAAGATATACTGACGAGTAATACACATTAAGGGCAATGATATTGATTTAATACCATAATTATTAATGCTTTGAAAACTAAACGTTTTTGAAAAAAAAATTAATAAGCAAATTTTGTTCTACAGGCTACAAAATGTCCGCAATTTTCATGAAGCTGATTATTTTTTGGACACCCTGTACATTTTCATATCAAATTCACTAGTGATACTAAATTATAAGTTGTAAATAAAATATTTATTTTATTCTGCAATTGGTTATATTCTATAATTCATCAAGCCCTTCCTACCCCTCAGGACTGATGAATTATCAAAGTTCTACTATATTAGATAACCATGGTGAGATATTGAGACTTCAGGAATTCTGCCAACAAGGAACGGTAAGAAACAATGATGTTCTTGACAAAATTTATATGTAATATAATTGTAAAGAACTATGTCAATTTATAAATTCTATGTATTATAAAGGAATTTAAATGTATAATCTTCAACAGAATATAAATTAAATTTCTATTTATAAATAGTTGCATTTATTATCAAGTTAAAAAATTTTACACTGAAAGCTTTATAGTACATTAAAATACAAGGTGTGTAAGTGTCTTACAACACCCAAGTTAGTTTGAATCAAATTATAAATATGCTTGATTACACTTTATCTAACTATATGTTTATATTTTTAATTCCTCATAAATGAATGAGATTCCATTCATTTACTTGCTTAATCATATTGTCTTTATATAGAACAAGTTCTTTTTTACTCAATTAATTGTTTAAAAATTGTAATTAAAATATTTAAAGTTATTACCTGCACATAATTAGTTAATTATTTCATTAATTGTTGTTATTCTACGAAATTACAAAAATTAACCTGAAAAGCCCTAAGAATCGGCAGTGGATTAAGATCGCTTGAGGTCCTAGGCGCACATATGAAACCAAACTTGGTGTCAGAAAAAAGTATAAAGTTGAGGTCTGTGGGGACCTTTAGAAGTTGAGGTCCGGGGCACACGCCCAGTATGTCCGCTATTAATCTGCCTCTAGCTTTTCCAATTTTATGTTATTAAGAGTGCTCCAGAGTGGTGGTAACGGGAAATAATTTGTAACTTCACTAATAATAATGATATTTGAAAATAATTTTCACTAACAATTTTCTTTTTGCTTCATAAATGTTCGTTGCTACTTAAAAAATATAAATCGATAGAAATTCAAAAATTAAATTAAATAGAACTTCAATTTGAAAAGAACATATAGTTACCCATATTGGTGTAACAATTTAAAAAACATATTTGTTTAAATAATCGACATAATCAATGCAATGCATTAATTAGAGCGAGTTTTCAAAAGTTACTTGATCGGTGATGCCGCAGTATGGAGATAAATATTTCTTTGCTGTTTTTGAACTGACATCATTGCCTACATTTGAATCAGACAGCTGATAAATGCAGCCTGTTACGCATTCGCATATTGTAGTAACACTTGCAATTACACACTGTCTGATAGTTTCAAGTAGTTGTTTGGTGTTAAAATAAAAGAGTTTATTTTTGAAATTCATTCGTTTTCAATAAGTAAAACTGCGTTTTCTGTATTTGGCATTTTAAAACATTGGTTGTGTTTGTGTTACTGAAATTTATTAGTGGTAATCCAATTAATTGAAATTTATATATAAACTTATACTTTTTATAAGTTTTGAATACATATGCATTTTCTTCAGCAACAAACAAATATATAATAAGTTACTAGAAATAGGGAGCTATTCCGTTCCTATAAATCTAAATTTACAAGCAAATCTTTTAAAGCTTTCAGAACTGTATAATGTAATACAAATAATTAGGTAGAATTTATACTAGATAAGAAATACATCATAACAAAATATAACAGCTTCTGTTGTGACATTTATCAAAAGATAGTTACAATTTTTCAATATAATTGGAAGAAAAATTTAAAAATATGTCAAGTAAGTATGATGTCACAACATATTTCTTATAGTACACACATGTGAGTAACATTTTACTAAATAATTTAAAAAGTTATTCCAATTTCATTGGTTTGCAACTGAGGAATAATAAAAGTGTATACGAACCCATAAAAAATGCAAAATAATTAATTGGAATTGAATTATTTAGTGACAATGTTTAAACAAATATTTATGGAAACTTTCACAGTTATTATTCATAATTAAAACAATTTTTTGGTTAAACTGTGTAACTTTAATAAAAATTAAACGTTTCGAAAG
>JAHWXV010739200.1:0-13999 GCA_024586415.1 Phrixothrix hirtus | reverse complement strand
GCAACTTATTATGCGCTGTTTTTATGATGCTTTTGGCTTTTGTGGATCCTTAAATCTTCCACGTAAGTTAAAGCCGGGATTAAGACAGCTTTCATGATTTTATGCTTGATTGCTAATCTTAATCTACTTTTGGATCTTATGACGTTTTAAATTCTAAATATAGATTTTTTAACTACGTCAGCTCTTCTTTTTACCTGTTGAACAAATTGCAAATTTATGTCCAGAAAAATGCCCGCCGTGTTAATTTTGTACTTTTGGTAAAGCGGATTATCTATGTTTTTTGAAAGTTTAATATAGCTTTCCATTTCTTGCAATAAATTTCAAGTCTTCGTTCAGATTTTACTAGTCTATCTTGCATTCGAAATTCTATAGTCTGAGGACACGATTTTCCGTGTCATCAGCAAATTTGAAGGTATTGATACCTTTCAAGTCGTCAAATTTGAGAACCCCGTACATAAAAATGTTAAACAAGGTAGGGGAAAGTGGTGGTCTTTGTGGGAGACCCTCTTTTGCTTTCCTAGACTGGGAAATGTCCGAGCAGATCTTCACTCTAAACTAGATTTTTCAGAAACGAGCTGATAAACTGGATCAAATCCATTAAAAGTTCGAGAGGGCAATCTTAAAAAGAATGGCATCTTTCCAAACCTTATCGTATGCTTTTTCGCTTTTTGCTTTGATAAGTCAGTTGGCAGAGTTTGCCGCTAGCTGCACTGCTGATAACTTGTTTTGGAAACTGAATTAGGTATTAGGCATCTTGTCTGGGTTTTCGAGAACAGTTCATTCTAGTTTCATTTTTTAGTTTCTCATGGTTATTTACAACTTTATAGTATGAATTTGTCTTCTTCGAAATCCTCAATGTTATCTCCAAGTGAACAGTTGAAAGCTCCAGATAAACAATTACAGCAATCTACATTCAAATAAACCAATGGCAGAAATCACAGTTGTGCT
This sequence comes from Phrixothrix hirtus, assembly GCA_024586415.1. Classification (NCBI taxonomy): domain Eukaryota; kingdom Metazoa; phylum Arthropoda; class Insecta; order Coleoptera; family Phengodidae; genus Phrixothrix; species Phrixothrix hirtus. The sequence continues at coordinate 13,051 of JAHWXV010739200.1, read as the reverse complement.
AAATTATCTGCTTTCAGAAAGATAGCTCTTAACATATAGCACTAAACATAAATACACTCTATCAGGCCCACCAAACGATAAAAGTGTAGCATTGAAACTGGTTGAAAACGATTTTTCTACCCCTATAAATATAGAATTTGAATACAACGAACTCCAAGTAGTAAATTATACGCAAGATTCTGTCTCACAACAAGAATTTCCCTTTTTAAACCTCCCAGAACGAAGCTCAAATTGTAACACCACATCCACAGAAACTAAAACCACCTCCGGTAATAATTAGCAACCAAAATAATTACAACCTAGTTAGGAAAGATGGAGAAAAGCACAACCTTTTCATCTACAGGGATTTGTAGTCTCCGGAAGGAATTACACCCTATACTAAATGGTAACTTTCGGGCCGTTTACGCACTTTATGAGCTTAGACGGTGCCTGGCAAAGGTCATAGCGCTATCAATGACAGAACTGTCTTTAGATTGTAAACCGTTTCAGTTTTGACCAATGCTAATGGCATTGGCGCACGGAAATAACAGGAATGCTTTTATTTAGTAGATCTTCTTTAATTGCGCTGTCAGACATCGCATCTGGAATTTCGCGGATCACTACCCGTAGAAGTTTCTCGTGGTTGAACATAACGAGTGGTAGGGATAGTTGTTTTAAACGCTTTATAAGCGTCCGCCTTCGTGAGATGGAGGGAGTTGGAGAGGTTCTTCGCCTTGCTGAGTGATGCTGTTAGATTGCTTTATTTCCTTGCTCAGTCTTTCCCATTTTGACTTAATCCGGAGAACTATTGCGGCGTTTTGCCTTTTTTGCGGTGCGTCTTCTGCTTCCAGTTGCTGAAATCGGTTTTTTATTTGTAGTTTTGAACTTGGTTCGGTGGCTGCACTGATGGGTAGCTTTTACTTGAAGTCGCTTGTAGAGATTGTTTTCCCTTTCTCTTCCTCTAAAGAGTGCTCCCTTGTTGAAATTGGTTCTCTTACGTTTGCTTCAACACTGGTCTACTTCGCGATGGCTTGATTGTCTTCTTTTATCATTATTGTGCAAGTTCTTCCCCTGCCCACGTCTGTTTCTAGCAGATCTCGAACTTTTATTGGAAAATTGTTCAATATAGAGTATTAAATGAGTAGTTTCGTGTTTTCGTTGTTACCGTCAAGATAATCGTCAATTGTTTTAATAACAAAGAGACTGGCGCACGTCAATTGTTCATTTTCGGGATGGTACCTGTTGAAATATAGAATTGCTTTGTATAACACCCGACCCATCACTACATACACACAAGGGACATAAGGTGCAAATTCAAATTCAAGTTCAAATTTCTTTATTCGAAATGGCTCAATACTTAACAATATACATTGAGCCTTAATTGCTAACCTATATTATAATTTTTTATAGTGGGCGCTACCGCCCTCCCGGAGAAGCCAGTGAAGGTCGCTAGCTTTAAAAACTAACAGATCTAAAAAATAGTTAAAGTCCTATTCCACTAAGATTGTTATTCACTATCGTCTTCAGTGGCTACGGGTGGTTTTTGGTTCAGTATTATGTAGTTGGGGTTTTGTTGGTGTGCTTGGAACTAGCTGGAGTTTTGTGGTGTTGTCTTTTTTACTTCTTGAAATTGTGTCATGTGGAAAAAGAAAAGAATAATTAATAAAAGTCTGTAATAATAACGGATTAAACTAATTACTTATTCTACACTTACAATTAAACAGAGTTTTCCGGTAGCGACGCGTCAGTACCGAAGTTACTGGTAGGTCCGTTGCTACGTTCTCGCACTATCACTAGTATTAAAAAAAATAGTATATACAGTATGTGGATTTTAACGGAAAAAGTTACATTTTAATTGCACTTCACAAAGTGTTCTGTTTATTGGGAAGTTGATGGCTGTTGCACGGAGTGTTTGGTCTAATGATGTTTGGCTGTATTTCAGGCTTCTTCGATGTTAAAGTTGAAGTTTCGGAGGTTGTTGGTTAGGATGTGGTTTGACCTCTATTCGTAATTTGTCTGGGGTGTTTGTCGTTGTTGGGTTATTTGTTGTGGCATGTTTATGTATGTGTTGTTTGATTGTTGCGTGTATGGCATTGTGCATGTCTGTGTTTGGTTATGGATGGTTTGTTGTATATGTAATATGTGTTGAATATGTGTGTTTGAAGTGAGTTTGGTGTGTATATCGTTGGTTGTGCTTAATTATGCTTGTTGGAGAGATTAGAATTGTGTTATAATTTTGTTATTCCGTACGGGATGGATCCATGCAGGATTCACTTCAGTTCGTTACATCTAAGAGGTGGGATGTTCGACCGCGTCGGTTGTTAACGTGGGATTGCAGTTTTGGCGATTATCGATGCTTTTTGAGTCAAGTTTGTTCTGTAGGTAGTCGGTCGGTGTCCTATGTTGTAGTTTGTCTCTCAGTGGTTGCAGTTGTTGTTGTGTTAGGACGCAATCGAAAACCACGTGTTCGGGTGTTCCGATTGCGCCACGGTCGCAGTTAGATGTTGGTTTGCTGTTTATTCTATGAAGGTATGTCGGATACGGTCCATGTCCTGTCAAGAAATGAATCATGCCTGTGGAAGGGCAGAACCAACTATTGCGCTGGCTAAATCTGATGTCTGGCATAAAGTTGTGGGTTCTTCTGCCTGCTGGGGAGTTCTCCCATCCTTCTTGCCATATTGTCATGATTCTGTTGGTGATGTGAGATTTGGTCAGCGCTCTCTCACCCAGTATATTGTTTATTTTGTCTTCATCGCCTTTTTTGAGCCAGTACCTGGCCGTTATCTTCTTTGGCTGTAAGTGTGCTAGAACAATACCCAAAATTACCAGCAGAGGGTCCAGTGATGTAGTGCCAAAGGACCCGGTAATTCTGAGTATTGATCTCCTCTGTGTTGACAGCAGTTTCATCCTAATTGAGCCTATGTTAAGTCTGTGAATCCAGCGACTGGCCACATATTTTATAATTTCCATAGCTGCGTTGTTGATCTATAGCCTTAAACTCAGCAGAGGGATCTTGCAATTTTTCTGTGCAATTTTAGCTATTTTTTTCAATATACTAGTCGCTTTCTCGCAGGTATTGATGATGTGTGAATTGAAGTTCTGCTTCTTATCTATTGTTACCTCTAGGTATTTGGTGCTTCGGGCTCTGGAGATCTTTTGGCCGGCCAGTGTTATTACTGGGTCCCTCTGCAGGGATCCCCTCACCAGGCTAAAGGTCGTTTTTTTTGGTGATATGTTTAATTTGATCTCCAAGCACCAATTTTGAATCTTTTCTAGAGTGGTGTTCATTTTCACTTCTAGTGCTCTTCTAGATTCGGCTTCTAGGAGTATGGTAACGTCGTCTGCGTATGAAATTGTATCTAATATGGCGTCGTCTTGTTCTAGTGTCAGGAGCAAATCGTCCGGGACTGTGTTCCAAAATAACGGCCCGCATATCGAGCTTTGTGGGCGGCCCTTGGTGATTCTTTTGCTAATCCGGTTGGTGTTACTGACTATGGTGACGTATCTGTCCTGACAATAGTTCTTCACCGTGCTTAGTAGATCTCCGTGGACGTTGCGTGTTGTGAGTGCTTAAATAAGTGATGGCCACCAGAGATTATCGAAGGCGCCGCTAATGTCGACGCAGACCTGTGTCGTACACTTTCCAGAACTTTGCGAGGTTGTACTGTGTAGTTGGTTTATAACGTCCTCGGCCGATTTGCCTTTTCTGAAACAATACTGTTTGTTACTTTGTAGGCAGTCTGTCGTATGTACTGTTAGTCTATTGTTCACAATCTTTTCATAGAGTTTTCCAAGTGTATTTAAAAGGCAAATCGGTCTGTAAGTTTTCGGGTTTTGGGGGCCTGCCTTGTCCCTTTTGGATTATTTTAATATTACCCTTCTCCCACCGGTTTGGAAATTTGCTCTGCACAAAACATTCGTTGTATAGGGCTTCAAGAATCGGCATTAGAGGTTCTTCAAGGGCTTTGATGATTTCATTTCTTATCTCGTCTGGTTCGGATGCTTTCTTGTTCTTTAGTGAGTCTATAGCGTCTGTACTTTCTAAGATTGTAATTGGGGGAGAAATGTTTTGATTTGTGGGTATTGAGTAAGTGGTTTCTTCAAAGAGTTGTTGTCTGGGGGAGTCTGTTGTTAGGTCATCGTCTGGTAGGTATAGCGCAATATTTAGAATTCCGAATAAGCGTCGACCATTACCATTCACTAACCAAGCGTCTCGTTTTATATGGACAAACCCACTATCGCCAAATCTGTGTTGCTTGAGGCCGCGCCGCTTCGCCACGAGTTAAAACTTTTTTGTGTATTTTCAAAATATAGTATTTGAAACAATAACATTTTTACCAAAAGTTTTTTATAGGGATGCTATTAAAATATTTAAAAAACAATGTGTAAGGACCAAAGTATCAATTTAAGAAATGAGGGAAGTTCAAGATTAGCTCCGACTTTCTTAAATCAAAAAGTGTAATTAAATTCTTATATACCCAAAAATACGGCATTAAATATTTAGAGCCGCTGTTTTAACCCAAATAGAGCTTGGAGTTTATAAACCAGGTAGACACATCTCCTTCGCCCTTCGGCTCTTGAGATTTAAGCAGATCAACGACGGATTTATATAAAAACCGAACTACTGATATTGGTATGTTTTATTTATTATGAACCAATATCGATTTAATTGTTTACATGTGGATAATTGAAACAGAATATCATCTATACACAATTTTTTAATATGATATTAAATAGAAAATTAAATGTATGCAACAGCTTTATTTTATTAAGTAGAGGTATCTTAACTGCGCATGCAATATGGTTTGAAAAGCAAATGATGCAATTTTACTGATGCATCTGTTCATAGTCGGTAATAGTTTCTATATTAAAATCCTTAAATGTAGATGAAGTCCACCTGCACGAGTTTATATGCCATTGGCTGGTTTAATGCAGTGCAATTTAAATTTTTTATATCTTAAGGTCATCCTTTTGTATTCCAGGTCTTTGTTTACCTACAGCTGTTCTTATGCTATAAAAAGTATTTTATTTTTTATAATAAAAAAAGAATAAAACTATATAACTATAAAATAATTGCCAGGTTTCTGTGCCAACTAAATTTGAAAAATTTCTTCGAGCATAACAAACAGCCAACCAAATTTCCAACATTTGACCTATCATTTTATGTAGTAATATTCAGACATAGAACGGAGCTTGTCAGGCAGCCGTTCATGCAAGCGGAAGAGGCGAGTCCTGATACCCGACACCCTGAATTCAGACTTACAAAAGCCATAGTTGCCATTTCAACACATAGAAGTCGTTTAGGCGGAAATTTCTTAAATTATCTTTGGAATATATAAAGTACCCATTGTTATTCTAGATTGAAAGCATTAACGGTTTTTCGAAAGTTTAGTGAAATAAGCCGTATAAAACTGGCTTCCACGATCCCTAGTAATAAAATGAAATCATCGTTTAGCAGTTTTATAGGTGAACGGGATAGGCTGATCTCTTCGGGAGCTTCATTCCAGATCAAGGCTTATTCACATTCGAATGGATTCGCAAAGTGCCGCAACTTTCCACATGCAAGATATCCATGAATAACTTTGCAGGCTTGCCACAATTTCTGTGCAAGTTTTCAGACTTCGTAGTTTGATGAGTTTCACCATAGTGATTATCCATGTGTAAAGTTATCTCGTTTATAACTAACCAAGAAACAATTACTACGGAACAATAATATGTTAAACGTCTTTTAATTGTAAAATATACTAGACGTGATGATATATGCATTTATAATTATCGGGATAATTAAAGTACCATCATTAGCGAATAAGAAAACAGCAAGTGGAAACGCTATTTTCGACGGTATCCACCACCTCAAATTTTGTTTACTCTGCATGCGCCAAATTATGCTAGCTGCAATTAATTTTGTGAGCTCGTTTTATCCTCAGGAAACCATTATTAAACAGCGCTATGATGAGATTTGCAAAGCAACATAATTACAATGGCTTGTGATTTCAATACCCTATTCCTTCGTTTCAATTAATAACTAAAGTATCTTCATGTATAGCTAACATCGCCGGACCCGATTCTCATTTTTATATTCATAAGTACTTTTTCGAAAAATAAATGTATTTTAAATTATAACATACTTCAATTGCACACTATTCGTTAAAATTTCCAATCTAACGATTTAAGCGTCAAAATTTAAAAGTAAGGGCGGTACACAAAACATGTTTGTCAATACTTAATAATAAATCCATGACCTCAAGTGATTCAATTCTTATGGGCTTATTGGGACATCGCATAAACAATTCTACCGGAAAAATTTGGATGCGGATTGAATAATGTAAGAGTAAAAAGGTTTCACTCATATCAAATGGAACAATCGATTTTTACACAAAATATTTCTAACAAAAAACAAGAAATATATCAAATCTTAAAAATGGGGTCAGGGAGTGAATATTTTATTAGATTTGACAGCCTTTCATTAAACTGTATGACTTCTAGGATGAATAAATGTCTAATATAAATACTTTCGGTTAGTAAACAGGATATAAAACACACCACCGTCACCTACGCTATTAAGTATGAAAGTTTTAGACAGAATGCGACATTTCGCCATTATCGTATCACCGTATCTATTTCACCGTCGCTACTTCGCTATTAATTAAAACTTTATAACAGAAACTTCCTTTTAAACAATATCTACGATTTGAAATGTAGCTGCAACCAATCAGCCACAAAAGATTTTCAAACGTTTACTAACCCAAAATTTTTTGAATATTTTAACAAAGCTCAAATCTGCAGCAGTAGCGATGAATTCGCAACATTGACATTGATAAGCTCTATTTCTAGTACTACATAAATAATCAACTATAAAATGACAGGACAATAATAAAACAATGACGACGAATAAAAGGCGCCGAAACCACCTCGGTGAAATGACAACGATGAACTAACAGTGCCGAACCGGTGTCGATGAAATAGCGACGGCGAAATGTTTTAGTCCAAACGATGAATTTCTCAGATCTGTATGCAATTATTAATTTTCTGCAATTGAACCGACATGTGCTTTAAATATTAAGAGAAAATTAGTCTTAACGTTTTAGTTTGTTAAACGCGTTATTTTATGTTGGTTGTTTGAACCAACCAATTTTTCAATTGACGTTTATTTATTAAAAATGAAATTACAATTTAACCTTGAAAACCAACACCAACTCAAAACTGATTAATTTGCTATTACATTACATTTATAGTAGATTAAATTTATCAGCCCTAATCAATGACGTTTAACTACAAAATAATAATTTATTGTAGATTGGATAGAATCACATACCTATGTGGTTCTGCGTCTCCTTGTTTATACATTTTTTTATCGAACTTTGTACCGATTTTTACAACTTTAAACTTTTATTAAACTGCTGGATAATTTGGGACAATTAATTTAAACTTAATCCATATATCACAGTCGCATTTTTGAGCGAACAGTTATAATGAATATCATGTAAGCGCATTTGATTTTCGTACAACAATGGTTATTCATTTGGAAACACCCGGTACATACAGCCACGTAGTAATAATAAAATCCAAGTGGTGAATTACCAGTATCAGTTTTATGCCAAAACCACAATTGTAAATTTGTAGATTGTATAATTTTATTTTACTAACAATTAATATAAATTCAAAATTCCAGATTACGTTCTAGAAAACATATTAATACTTATTCAAATATTCCCGTATAAAGGCTAACAAGTCTAAAATAAACGTTATCCTCTCTCGTCTTCATCCTGCAATTTCAAGTAGAAATACGTCGTTCACGGAGAGTAAAGATCGGAGAGAGAGCAAGGTAAGTTGCGTTTCCGTATGCCTGTCTTGCCAATATTCAAAGAATACAGTTAAAGAGTTACCCGTATGTTGTGTTTAGGGATCAAATTATTAACAGTTTGATCTGGCGAATTTTTAGAAAAGGGGTCAAATTTAATTTCCTGCCGATTTGGAACCAAAGGGTTTATAATTGACAAGGTTGTATGTTACTTACGATAAAGAGCACATCTTCAATTCCTTCGGGAAGTTCACAATCTTCAAATCACCTAGTAAGTGATTTATCCGTTATTTAAACTCCACCGATCTTCACCCCTCGTTAAGTTAATTCTGCTGGGTTGAATTAGGCGATGACGTAGAAATTCAAGACGAGTTAGTTTTGTAGTTATAATAACCCATACTTTCTTTGAGGAACTAGTTAATTTTTAAGTGAATAGCCAGTTTAGGTAAGCCGTCAGAATATTACCTGGTCGAAGGAGAACCCAGCGGCGTGCATCAAAAGCTTCCTGACTGCAAATACGTATTAATACAATCTTCGATCTAAGTTTTGGAGATCGGTTTCTTTGTTTCACCGGCCTCTATATCAACCAAATTTAGAACTGGTACCACCCAGTTTTTGTCAAAAACAAAGTGGCGCCCTTATTTACGACTATTTCACACATTTTTGAACACCTACCTGAAATCCTCGAATGCTAGCTTAATTAGAATCAACGCAATCAAAGAACCCATCCATTTCTCCACTGTGGTGGCTGGAGCAAATCAGATAATGCAGGGCAATTACTAATTTTTGTAACCTCAGAGGTGTAGGGCCCATTTAAGAACGTAATAAAGACTGGTCATCTTTCAATAGTATAAATTTAAATAGATTGATTGTCCTTGTGCATTAAACAATAAAGGAATTTCGCCGTTTTGGAGAACCAGTATGCATGTTTTAGTAATGTGCCATTAATAAACTTTTCTGAGGGCCAAATTGACGGAGGTCTCAATGACTAAGTCTATGACTAAATGTACACAACTTTTTAAAATTGTCGTTCGTATAATCTACTATTTCTTCAATCTCTTCCATAGTGCTGTTTGGTTACTATATAAATTCTTCTTTCTGGTCATTTTTTTCATTAATAAAAAAGTAGCTACTGAAGAAAATTGATAACTGTTATATTTTTATATGCTTAAGGCGAGAATGATTAGTTCCAATACGTACGCCTCTTACAAGCGTAGAGCGCGAAAGCATTGCTTCGAAAAATATGATTGAAAATTTTAATTGCTTAACACTTAACTTAAACCATTCTATTCTTGCGAACTTGTCGGTTCAGCCTGCAACTACTCTTATGTCTTAATTATTTTGACCCTTTATTTTTTAATGTTTGATCTTGACATTAGTGATTACTTCAGACTACGTGCAGATTCACAGGTACGCTATTACATTTATTTCCATTGTGATTTCATATAAATTTGAATCATTTGCAGGCTTGTCGCTATTGTGCGGCTAAGAAAGACAATCGCAAAGCGTACAAACTTTAGTTTGATAAATATGATTGAAAATGCTTTAATTACTTAAACTTTATTCCGAACGATTTTATCCTTTCGAATCCGTTCGTTCTATAGTTACGGTAAAACTATCCTTTTCTGGCTCCTTGGAGGCGATAAGTTATAAATGCATTCAAAGATGTCCTAACATTGTTATTGTGTTAGACTTCGCGAAAATTAAAAGGATTGTTGTTATTCATGCATTTTAATTCACGCAATGAAGATGTAATAAATAGGGTGTAAAGGAAATAGTGCGTTATTGTAACAGGTGATAGAAGACATCAATATAAACAAAAAAGTCTTATACTACAATAGTCCCAAACCTAAGAGTTTTTCTGAAAAACTTTGGCGCGGCAGAATTGGGTTGAGTTGAAGACATGTAAACATGACCGTTACGATTGACTCTCCCGCTAAGTGCGAGTTGTTTAGTGTAATTCGGTTTCTTCAGGCAGAAGGAAATAGTGCAGCTGAAATTCATCGAAGAATGGGCCAATGAGTGATTGTGGTGAGCATGAATGGTGTAAGATATTTAAAAAATGCCGAAATCATGTTCACGATGAAGATGGATAAGGACGCAAATCTGCCGGCGTATGGGGCCTAGCGACTTCCACCTCTTCCCTGAACTGAAAACATGGCTCAGAGCGTTGACATTTGAGACAAATGACAATCTTAAAAACGACCTTAACGTCCTTGTGAACTCACTGGCAGAAACATACTATGAAGAGGGGATTGCAAAGCTTGTCCACAGACATGGCCCGGCTCTCAATTTTTACCGCGATTATGTCGAATAGTAACCATGTTTGTACCTAGCTTTTGGTACTAAATTCAATTGATTATTTACACTTGTCTTTGATTTATGCATCATCAGAGGTTGAAAATAGACCGCTCTCGTACATACATGATTCTGCTATCATACCTACATCGCACTGATATACAAAGCCGTCAAAACAAACACAGCTCTTTTTGCATCAATATTTAGTTGTTTATATTTGGTAACTAACCACCTGCTATCAATTACTTTCCTTCCTAAATTGACATTTCTCCCAATCTCAAGATCCATTCAGTCATTACTTACAACAATTCTAACAAGATATAAAAACCCATTCAGTTACACATAGTTTCCCTTCATCCAACACTAGCTGACATGTATGCCCACTATCCTGCTTATAGAACGCCATCACCTTAGTTTTACCAATATTTAGCTCCCAAGGTATTTTGCTACAACGTGACGTTAGCATCTGTATTTGTAAGACTACACTAATTTTCGTAAATTAGGCTGCTAATAAGCATTAGTAATTCTGTGTAAGTTTGTGATGGACGGGAGTAGGGACTTGAATCTAGCTACATAATTACATTTGAGTTTGAAGAGATCTTCGAGTTGACTCTGAAAGATGTTGGTCGATATTGAGTTTAATTTGTTAGCTAGTTTATCTGGGTTGTCGTTCTTTCATGTTTACTACTACCAATCATGCCATTCCATTATCGGGGTAGGCAAAATCTAGTATCAAGCCTCCACCTTCTCTACCACTGCATTCACCAACCCCCTCTCACCACCACCGCCATTCACCGCAACTCCCAGCACTATACAGTATCTACAACATCCTACTATTTCCCACTACTCCTACTATCTCTACTATCACCCATTCACTATTTTTCTCCATTCTTTTCTGTCCTTACACATTTCTTTTGCTTCCATTCAATTCATACGTCTTTGGCAAGCTGTCTATTCTTTGTGATCTTTATTCTCTTTCCTTTTACAATGTCTTCAATCATATTCACCCACCTATTTCTCAGTTCACCCCTACCTAGTTTTGCATTCATAGCTGCTTCATGTATTCTCTTTGATAAACGTTCATTACTCATTCGTTCCACATGTCCAAACATCGTAACGCACTTCTTTCATACAGTTCAGGCAATGTCTCCTTTACCTGGCACATACCCATCACTCACTCATTCCTTACCCTGTCACGTCTCGTTTTGCCACATGCAGTTCTTAGGCACCTCATACTTACGGCACTTATTACTCATATGCTTCTTCTGACATACTCAAGTCTCACTGTCATATAAAACATTTGCAACGAATACACTATTGTACACAGCCTTCTTTGTTTCCATACTTAAATGTTCACTCTTGGTTACTGACTATATGCTGCTAATTATACTCCTGCCTGCATTCACTCTATTTTCATTTTCACTATCTATTCGTCCATCATTCGCAAACATTCTGCCAAGGTAAGTAAACTTATCCACATGCTCAATCATCGCGCTATCCAAAATAAGCTGACATATTTCCTTTTCACCTTTCCTATTGAAAACCATTACCTTTGTTTTATCACTATTGACTTTCAAATCCATTCTTTCACTCACTTCTACAAATTTATTCAACATCCGTTGCATTTGGCTCATACTTTTAGCTACTACTGCCTCATCTGCATACATCCACCCTTTTACATCTTCGCTGCCTATATTTATACCAGTCAAGTCCTCGCATGCACTTCTCACGCATTTATCCATAGGAGACACCACACATCCTTGTTTCACACTTTGCTCAATTTCAAAGTACTCACTAACTGCACCATTTACTCTCACGCACTCTCTGCTTCCATCATACATTGCTTTTGTTGGATTCAGCAGTTCTCCCTTTATATCATACTCCGTCAGAGTTGCCCATAACTTGCATTTCTTCACACTATCATACGCTTTCTCTAAATTCACAAATGTATAATACATTTTCTCATTAACATGCAAAAACTTTTCGGCCATTTGCTATAAACTAAACATTTGATCCACGTACTCTCGTTCAGGCATGAACACACAGTGTACATCCCATACCCTCATTTCAGTATTTATGCGAACTCTGTCAATTATAATTCTACCAAACACCTTTCGACATTTGACATTTTATCAGTGGCAGTAGCAGGAGCTTTGCTCCCATAATCTCCCTATGATTGTTTGCTGTTGATGTTGATTTTTGTATCTGCATTTCGCAGTACCCGACCTGGAGGCTTGTTGCTTACGGATGTGCTCCGAAAACCGCAAGGATTTCCGGCAGCCGAGTCATTATTTTCGCGAAACCTTCTCCGAAGGTTATGGCGTCTTTTGCGGCCTCCATTATAATTGCCGCCACTTTGATTATTTTCACCGAGTCCAGGTGTACTGCCGCTGCTGCTGGTGCCGCTGGTTGTTTTGGAGCAGCTTGCGACCCTCTTACTGCTGCCGCGTATGAAATGCCTGCACTGGTAGTTGAGTCAGGCTTTGTGATGGTGGTTTGTAACCTCGTCAATGTTTTTGGTTTTTCCCTAGGGAATTTAGGGCACCCTCTAAAGTTTGCGGTATGGTTTCCGCCGCAATTGTAGCACGTCGCGGGTGTTTCGCGCAATTTCTTGCAGTCGAGTGTATGATGGTCACTCGCGCATTTTACATATTTTGGGCCAGCCTTGCAGCACCTTTGAGAGTGCCCGAACTGCTGGCATCTATGGCACTGAATGATGCCTCGTTTCCCATTACGAAGCACTTCGACTTTGATCTTGAGATGTAGTAGTTCCCGCAGGTCAAAGACCTCCTTGCCTGCAGGTGATTTTACCAATCCCACAAAGTTTAGTGGAATTGGACAACGGGTTCGTCTACTGCGCATCCTTTTGTCACTTTGCGCCGGGAGACCTTTTCTTTTGAGCTCTTCTAGGATAAGCTCATCTGGAATGGCTTCTGGCAGCCCCCTAATCACTACCCTTAGTGGTTTTTCTTC
>JAHWXV010739189.1:0-11598 GCA_024586415.1 Phrixothrix hirtus | reverse complement strand
ATTTCTAAGCCGCCACGGATTTTACAATACAAAATGTCAAATTTTACGAATATGGCAATAACTTATTACACTAGCGACATCTAGGGGTCATTTGTAACAATATAAAGGGCAACCCTCGTATTCTAAGATAAAAAAGTTATACAAACATGGGCCCGTTTGGAAAAAGAAATTAAAGATTATTTTATGTTTTTTTGAATAGTAAGAGATACTTAATTAAAATTTCGGTTTTTATGCACCCATCTAGTGTAATTTCTGAGACATTTTGATTCCAATAAATAACGTGTGCTTTGGACAACTTGACAGTTGTCAGTTTATTTAAGTATTTGTACTTTTTAGAACGCACGAACGTAAATAAAGTTGAAAGAAATCCGAGAACGAGTACCCGAAAAATATCTCAAGAATTGAACATCTTCCATGTAGCAGTATTGAAAATTTTAAGAAACTAACAGCTGTATTCGTATCACAAACAACGTATACACGCTCTATTGCCTAGGGTTTTGCCTCTGAGAGTAGCTTCTTGCAATTGCTTACGAAATAAAATTGTAAAAAATCCAAGTTTTTAAGTCAGGTGTTGTTTATGGTTGTTTTTCTCGCAGTTCAATTAATTTCAATAACAATCAGGTATAAGATAATCCATACGCTATAATAGAAAATATTTTTCAACAGCAGTTTTCTGTCAATCTGGGCCAGAATTGTCGGTGACCACCTCGTTGGGCCTCATTTCCTTCCACCTAGACTTAATGGGGAACAATACTAAAGGTTTTTACAGTACGTTCTACCTGAGTTTTTAGAAAAAGTTTCACCTATGGTAAGACATCGTATGTGGTACATGCACGACGGTGCTCCACCACACTTCAATTTGGCAGCGCGCCAACTTTTGGATGAAAATTACCGTTATTATTGGATCGGGAGAACAGTGCCACAACCATGATCTCACCGGTCGCGAGAGGAACCCTTTGGATTAGCTTTTATTGGGAGACCTTAAGTCATTAGTGTACAAAACTTCTATTGTAATAATAAAAATAAGCCATGTATTTTCGAGAGAGTACGTAATTCAATGGTGAGGCGAATAGACAGTTGCATTGAAGTCGCCGGGGGCCATTTCCAACACTTACATTAGTAAAACTGTTTAGGTTAGTTGTTACAAGTTTTAATTTTATTTTTTATTTGTTGCAATTGCTATAAAATACAACACGCTGTATCCTGAAAACGAAGCATTCGCGGGCCCAGGTTTATATGAACTTTTTGGCGTAGAATCACCCCTTAAAGTTTGCACAATTAACACCCTGTGTAGTGAAATATTTAAAAATCTATTATGGGATGTAATAAAATATTTTGTATGACAAAATTTCTAATAAAAGGTTATGAATTTCAGATGAAAAAATTATAAAATTCAAAAAACATCATTAGTTTTCACGATAAAAATTTTAGATTAAAAATTCGCAATTCACAGTTATTGGGACATTTTGAATTATTTTACATTAAAAAAAAAATAAATGTCGTCCGAACTTCATGACTTCTTAGGATATTAAGAAATGCGCGTCATCTATGCTTTGTACAATAAAGTTATAGGTATTATATGATAACAGTAAAGCTCTGGAAAAAATCGCATTATTTATATTCTATTTGATACGTGTTAAATATTATATGCCCATATTTCGTTTTTTAGATATAGGAAAACGAACTGCCTGTTTTCAATTCATTTAGTTACCATCCAGTAGCTTGGTAAGCCAGCTATTCGGATTCTTGCATGCGAGCACCTAGGGCGATGAGCAGGTTTAAAATACACGAAGGAAGGTATAATTTAGAGAAGACATAGATATACTTCCTCATTTTCCGCGAACTACTGCACCATGCGTAACTTGATTCAGCATATTTAAGTAAACCGTGTATGCATAGCAGCGCATATTCCTTATCATGCTTTTAAATCTAACCTCATATAAAATTTCTTGACTAAACCAACAGCTTCCATTAAGTACTTTTAGAAGTACTGAAAAAAATCATTTCAATCTTAGTTGAGAGATTAGTAAAATCTTCAAAGTTGTTATACCTTTTCTTATCCAATGAATGAATCGTAAAAGGTAGTTTATCTGGCGCTCGACCTCCTGGCACAGGTTTGGTCGCCTTTTTAAAATGTATCAACAGGTGCCCACGTTACTCTATAACTTTCGACTTAGAATACATTCTGACATAATAAATATGCATTCGTGTCATACGCTGAACGTTTTATTGAGGTAATAACCGCAAAGCAAACTCGAAAGGTTCTGTATAAATTATAAAATGTTGTCGATAACAAATTATAGAAATCTTGGGGTTACTTAGAAATAGCACGAATACTAACAGTTATTGCTCGGCGATGGCAATAGATTCAAGCTAATTGCATATTCATAGTCCTACACTAGTTTCACATGACTTGTAATTAGAATTATTTGCACTTGAGTTATAAATTGATTATTTGTTATTGCATGTAAGATTATTATTTCTTCATTAATCACTTATTTTAGCACAAATCTTGTACATTTCTAAATATTTTAAAGGTAAATGAACTTATATCGTAACAATGGGACGATTGGGGTGTTCGAGACATAAAACTGCCGTAGTCACTGAAATGAAAATTAAATTTTAAACTCGCTTTTTGAATTTAACCAATTAAAAAAAGTTGAATTTTAAATGATTGTCCTGATTGGAAAAAATAGCACACTATCTTACAGTAGTACATTTTTGTACAAAAGGCAATAGGCAGCTTTTATTTTTGGGTAATATTAGTTCTATTTATTTTGATAGAGTCAGTACTACTTCTTTTGTATGTATATGTTCAAATTTTGTCGAGGCACTTGGAAATCTTATACTCAAGTTTTGTTGAAATGGTGAGAAGTTTTCAGAATATTTCCCAAACTTACCAGTTACCTATGTTCTTAAACTTTGTACCTAACTATCTAAACGATTTAAAAATTACAAGCAGCATACATTGTTACTAATTTATTTTATAATATTATACTTCATATCCAATGTAGCTAATTGTTATGGCACTTACGTGATTAGACAAAGTAGTTTATGTAAGTGATCGCAACAAATTCTAAAATTTAAATCATATCCCTGGGTAGTGCCATATATTTCCAGCATAACACATTTGCGCATGTGTAACCGAGATAATTAGAGCGTACACAATAACTTCATCCCAAAAATTCACGAAAATTATTTGCAACGGTTGGAATCATATGTCAAATTTCAAAAATGGAATATCGAACAATTATTACGTTTTTTACCGAAAGGGCACACACTGTGCCGCAACAAATTAAACAACATATGAATGGTGAATGTGGAGGGACCACCGGGACCACCCCTCTTTATTTAACTGTCAAAGAATAAGTTTAAAGATGCCGAACATCCTGGCCGTTCTGCTGCTACATAAACAATCCTTAATTAAAATAAAAAGAATATCGACAATGCGACAGGTTTCCGCAACAGGCACGTAGTAAAATCATTATATTTAGTTTGTCATAATTTGTGAAACTAATTCTAAAGGCTGATTTTTGGTTGTTACCTAGAAGTGTAAGTTCTTTCATAGCAAATTAAACATTAGAAAAGGTTTTCGCCCTGTCATGAAAGTTAAATATGTGGGTAATTACGTTTTTGTTTAAATATCAAATATTTAATTTTGTTACTGAGTTTAATAACATTTAAGAACTATAATTCAAATTCAACAACAAAATTAAAAATTTAACATTTAAACAAAAACGCATACTAATTTCAAATCTCACGACAGGGCGAAAAACGTTTCGAATGTTAAATTTGATATGAAAGAATTAATACTAAAGAAGTATTAGAGATAACTGTGACAAGCGACGATGAAACTTTCAAAAAGGCAGTCAATGAAAAGAAAAAAGCGACGGTTAAGGCCACCACTTCTTAGTGCTGTAAAAGCATATTCCTGGTGTTTTAAACAACGCCAACCTTTTACATACGTTAGCCAGTTTACACATAAATCTGTTAGAGTAAATTCTTGTTATCGCTTTGATTGATAATAATACATCGGCAACAAACGTGTATCTTTACCAGCTACCGTCAAAATGTCATCAAGCTTCAAATGGCATGTACAATTTTTTATTCCGCTTTAGCTTACAACAATGTCGTATCACAGTGATCTGGTTCGAGATTAACGCAGTATTAAATTGTGTGCTAGTACGGTATTAATTTCGTAAGTTTTATGCTTTATTTGTTTTACTTATAGTAGTATAACCGTTAATTCAATTCGTTTTACTTAAATTTATGTTATTTGATTTTATAAAGACACTACTAGTTGTTTTTATTATAATCTCATTACAAAATGTGGATTTAATGATTATTTATATTATTGAAATAGATAAAATACAAACTTAACATATTTTGATGAACTTTTGCTACTTTTTATTGAATTAATTGTTATTTACCTATTAAAAAATGTAAAACAGAATGAAATAAAACAAAACCTCTATCTAGCCTATTAATTGAAAATATAGGCTAGATAGAGGTATTGTTTTATTTATTTCAAATTTAAGTCTATTTTGCAAGAAATGGAACTTCATCTTAATTATTTGGATATGAAACAATTACAAACCTCGTAATAATTCTTGAATATGCCTTTAGATCGCTTTTATTAATTAAATTATCAATTGATCACTAACTGATAAAACTTACTCAGTTTAATTAAAGTCATAGTTGATGAATCAAAATATAAAAGTTATTTCTTTAAATTTCCAGTAAAACTGCTTTAATATTCTTCCTTAGATAAATTTTCAGTGTAATTTTTTAATATTAAATTTTGAGCGCTTTCTAAGTTCACTTACATATAGTGCTTTCGTATTGTTAATATAATTAATTATAATAAATATAAAGTTCATCCTTTTATATTCTAAAGATGTTGTAGTAAATTTATCGCATTGTTTGTAGTTTGATATTGTGTATTTCCAATTTAATTTTTAAAATGTTATTACAGTGGCCACAACCCACACTAAACACTACAATTTTTTATGCACAGATTTCGCTTTCGTTGGGACTGCTTTCCATATTCTATTTAATTGTATATTCGATCATACTGCTACGATTACTATTTGTTTCAAATGAGTAAATTTGATGTAGCTATCAACACGATATCGATTACAAAAAGGGTGGAAAAATTTCAACGGTAAACCTCAACAAAATCTTATCAACTGTTAGTGTGAATATGCAATTACTAAATACAACTTTTGGTTTTAAAATTCTTATGTAGTTGTTAAGTTAGGGAATTTTATTGACACTCTTTAAAAAGACGTGAAGAGTAAACTGTAAGATTATATAACCTCAGATGACGGTTTCTTTATTAAAGTTGGTTCAAACAATTTATATTGGAACGTCAATAGTTCGACTCAGACTTCAAGACTTTTTCATCTTGAAGTTTCAATACAAACAATAGTTGACCAAAATTTTGTTTCAGCTCAACTTTGAACTTGTCTTATTAGAGAATTCTCTTCTTACCAAGCTTATACAGGGTTGTTTTGAAATACTTTCAGATATTTTAACTGATTATTCCTTATACCCCATACATTCACAAAAAAATAATAAAAAAAATTAAACAACTTTAATTTGGGCACAGTCGAATTTAGAAAATTCTTGGAAAACTTATTGAGAACCTCTGATTTACAATACGTATTGTCACAAACTTTATACCAATTTTCAATGACATCATTATACGTTTATTCCAGTTCTACTCATATTACAATGTGTTGTATTGATAAACATCACCGTGTAAATGAAATTCATTAAAAAAACTCCATTTCGATTTATTAAATTAGATTTACATAATTGTGTACGTTTTCAAGCATGTTTATTATCCACTTATCCAATGCTTTTTGTGGAAGTAAAAGTTATCAAAAAACGGTAAAAACTTAGTTATTAAGAGAAAATACCGCTTATTTTATATAATTAGTTTGATGTTTTCTTTTCATTATTTTTAAACTAAAAGCTTTATTGAAAAAATAAAAACACATACTATCTCTTTGGAATACATTTTTGTACCTTCTATTAAAGTTTGAAAAAATTAGAAAACAACTATCAGCTGTTCAAATTTACATAGATCATTTGAAATTTATTATTACTCAATTTCGGAAATATTAAAAAGAAAAATAAAAAGGGGAATTTTCTCTTGGCAAGTAGACAACCTTTTAGAATTAAAAAGGACTTACCTGAATGCTTTACTGTAATCCCAATTCGTAATATTTTTGTGAAAGCCATCTTTAAACAACTATTAAATTTAAATGTTATTACTAGTAATTATTTGTTTGCATGTAAAAATTAGGTCATTTATTTGTGGTGGTGTAGGTCAGTACCCATTTATTAGATAATAAACAGACTGTAATTCGATATGTTGTTTTAATTTGTTATTTCAGCAAATAGATTCGTAGTTTTTTAACTGTTTGTATCGAATTAATTGTGACAAATTCCAGCAGTTCATAAAATGTTTTCATGTGCAAAATTTTTCAAAACGGGCTTAATGCAATCTAATAACCGGAAAAATGTGTCTCTTATAATACGCAGAGTTGGCCGTTTTAGTTTCGATAACTATTTCAAAGCAACCCTGTATAATCTAGTATATGAAATGACACGAAGTCCAAGTACTTCCTCTCGTAAACTTTAAGTTTCAGTGCACGAATCTGAACCGCAATCTAGTCAGTTCTTAATCTTCACATAGAAATACTAAATATTAAATTTGGTTTAAACATTTTTATTAATTTTTAAACTAAAATGCACACATAATTTGACCACAACAGACATTTTTTGAAAATGGATGTTTTAGGTTTATGGAACCTCAAAATAAAAAAATCGTTTTTCAATATGGTAGAATATTAGTGCTGAATAGATAAAAACCATAGTCTTCTCTTGGCTATATGATGTATTTTTAAATAATTCTATCACTAATTTGTTCTGAAGTTAAACATAAAGAAATATGTGTTGTAAATAACACATAGAAATCCATGCAAGGGATTTGTCTCCTTTCACCTAATGGTTAACATATTGATGTAAAAATATTACTTTCTTGTATTTAGTAGGCGATTTTATAAAAGTGGGGTATACCAAATTTGAAAATGCCAGTTTCATTAGAAAAGTTAAAGATATATAAACTCCAAAAAGGAGCAGCAACAACAGGAAGCTTGCATTGAGCTTTCGTTTAGAGTACTCGTGTTTTTCGTCAGTTCCTGTAAACCCTGGACTCTGTTGGTTGGTAACAGTTTCCCTCAAGTACATAGTTCGATTCGGGATAGAGCAACTTTGAATCATTTTTAAACGTGCGACTATTCCTTGGCCATTCCAAGCTACAAGCACCAACATCGTTTATATGTATCTCTGGATGTTGCTAAGGTAGCGCGTGATTCTGTCACGTTGAAACGGCCGCTAGACAGCCTGTTGCAAAACATTAAAGAAGAAATTAAGACAATAAGAACATCAACAAAAAAAACTAGCGCGCTATCGAAGCACGTCAGTGAAAATTAATAAAAGACAATTCCCGCGCCAACAGCAAACTTCGTTGCTGCGGTGAAGACACGCGAGCTCTCTTCATTAAAATGAAGTACTTTTTCGATGAGTAAACGACGACTACAAGCATTGCTGCTCCAGCTCTTGGAAACTTCGTCGAAATTAAGGGATGAACACGAAAACAAAAGAAGACGAACAAAGAAGATTGCAGACCAGTGTCAAAGCTAGCAGCACAAACGGCGAAGAGCCTGTCAGCGATATAGAAGCTGAAGAAGAAGAAAATCTACCGCCAAAGGTGCCAGTTAAAAACATCGAAAACACTGAAGCCACTAACAGACCACGTGGAAAGGTTCCTGTAGTGGTAATACGTCAGGAAGAAAACTGGTCACGCATAATAAAATACCGAGAAAGCTTAACTATACAAATCGCCGAGTCAAACCACGCCGAATATCATGGCATCACCAAGTACATAAAAAATCCCAACATGCCGTACCATACTTACCAGTTGGCAAGTGAGAAATCACTAAGGGTGGGCCTGAGAGTGCTGCCGGAAACGATCCTCGACGAGGAGATTAAGGAAGATGTTCTAAACCAAGATTTTCCAGTCATTGCTGTACGGAGAAAGCGGAGCAATAAAGAACGTGCGCCAATACCACTCAACTACGCTGAGTTGATGAAAAATAACGTATGCAAGGCCGTATACCAGAATACTGTAAAGTGCGTCAAGAGGCACCTCTCAGAGTAATGCTTTCTAAACAAAACTTCGCTTGCGACAGTCGCTCACAACAAATTTCAAGGGGTGCCCACGTTTCAGAGGCTCGTGAAGCAAGCGAGTACTCTGGCAGGGTATTGTATGCGGTAGTGCTGAAATATAGCGGCTCCAAAGAACACCAAACTGACCCGAAAAATTAACTACAACAGCCCTAACCCGAGTATAAAAGCCTTCTTCACATTCACATTGGTAACCACATACATCATATTAAGATTTACAATACAAAAATGTGTATTCTGAATATGGAACATTGAGTTTGTTTGTTTGTTTTGTAATTGAGGCTTCAATATACAGAAATTGTATTGGATCTCTTGGCTAGAACTGCAATAGTCAATTCGCTATGCCTCCTAGAATTTTGCCGAATTTGTAGGCGTCTTACCGCCCGCGCCAGTAGGAATTTGTAAGTGCCAAACATCATATTGATACTGGATCTACGATTTTACTTCCTTATCCGAAAAAAGGAGTTTTTTAAATTTTTCTCCGCTGAGAAATTTACCGGCCTCGATAGGGTTTGAACCGGCATCCTTTGGATGTCAATGCAAACATGCTAACCGTTACACCAATCGGGACCGGCAATTTTGAGCTCACTTAACTAAACTCATACAAATTACTAAATCAAATTTTGGTGTTATTTAGTTCTAAAGTCTAAATAATTTTGATTTTATTACTTTTCCAATTCTTATGGATATTTATTTCCGAATTGCTGTACTTCATATTCTACTAATGCAAATTAAGTGCATAGCAAGTATAATTACTTTATAACCGGGAGGGGGGCACAAAGTTACAATCATCTATAAACAAATAACTCAAATATTTTAATTATAATAACTTAAGGACCAATTTCACCAATATATTAATCATAGATTTTACAAATTTGTGATCATTTGCTATAGAAATAATTATTAACAATAATCGTTGCTGTGGTAGTCGATTAAGCTAATCAACGGCCAAATACTATGGTGAAATTTGTCCTTAGATACAATGCGGCCAATTAAGGGCATTTTTAAATAAACACATAAAACCTGTTTAAAAATATCTTTAATGGCTAAACTTGCCGTAAGTTTTCTCAATTAAACCAATCTTATAGACAAAACTTTTATTTATTTATGTATATATTATTTACAATTTAGCTAAACATTAAGGGAATGTTTTTATTTTAAATGGCTGTCAGAATCTCTCTGTTAGAGAAATTACAATTTTCATTCATAATATTATTTGGTGACAGCGAAAAGTAATTATTGCGAAATTATTTTTTTAAGCGTTGGGTGACTAGCATTCTTGATTAGATTATTGCAATGTGTTTAAAATACGTTCAAATGTACAGTAAAAATTTGTAACAAAATTAGTCATTATGCTTGTTATATGATTCACTTTTGAAAGTTTTATGCTGCGCAGGTGCGCAGAAAATTGTTTGAAAACAATTATTCGAAAAAACAATTCTTCAAAAAATAATTATTCGAAATAACACTTCTTCGAAAGAACAAAGCTTACAAAAATAATTCTTCGAAAAACTGTTTTTCGAATAAACATTTTTCGAAATAACATTTTAAATAATCTTTTGAATAAATTGACCTAACTGTGAGTGAGTCTAGATTGTAATGCAATTTGGTTAAAGCTTATATGTTTAATACTAATAAATGTCTAAATGTCTGTCTTTATAATGTTAAAATGGTGTAGTATATAAGTATTTCATGAGGTCGATTTTTAAACTCGTACAGTCCAAATTCAAATCCGTTAACTTTTTCAAAACTTTAAAACTTAGATGCCTTCTAACGTGTGTCCCAGAAGTCTTGGAATCAAAATATGAATATTTTGAGAATTGAAGGATTATGTAAGTATTGAAGTTACATTTCGAATAATTATTTCGACGAAATATTGCTGCTTCGAAGAATTGCGTTTTGAAAAATTGTTATTCGAAAAATTGTGTATTCGAAGAATTGTAACCGAATTATAGCGCTAGTTCGAACTACGTACCCACAAATAGGTTACGAATTTTTGAAATTTCAAAGATATTTATTATGACTTGTATTGAAGTTTAGTAGCTTCTGATTCAGAATTTCTGAATCAGACATTCCCGTAATACCATAGTGAAAATAAATACTGCCATAAATAAATTAGAAATAAATACGTCTAGAATTACCATTAGTTGAAATTTCTGAATCCTAAAGACTTGAAATTAATAATTATTATCAGTCTTGTTACAGTACTAAGCAGCAACTATGAAATGAGGGTATTTATGCATGTTATAAAAATATTTCTCTTTTCAATTTTTAAAGCTTTACCCTCGATATTTTATTAAAAAATTAGTACCAACTTTTTATTCGAATTTTTAAAACAAAAAAATTAAATACATTAGACCCATATTAAAGGAAAGTTATTTAACCGTTAAAGTTGAATTTTAACCGAAAAGCATTTAAATGTCCCTTACAATGTTAAGTCCATAACTACGATTAATTTTACAATTAAACAAAGTAACATCACAGAAATTATTTATAGTCTTGATAAAATCTGTAATGCATTGTAAGCACGCACAATATCTGTAAGATGCACCGCTACATTTTAGTAGTAATAATTTTCCCTGACATTTAAAGAAAATTAAATTCTAAAGTTATCGTTATTGTAAGTGGTTTCCTAAAAACGAAGTACAATTAATTTTGTAACGACACTAGCGCACTCAAAGAATGCAGATATATTGTGAAGTACTAGTAGCTTAACATTTTGCATTAAAATATTAGTATACATTTTTTTTTATTAAATTAATTGTTGCGTTTAATTAATTTTATTTCTAAATTTTGATAGAATATCCAATTTAAAATGATTTCATTATCCACTTACATTTTTATTAAAATCCATAGTTTAATTACAGTTGCTTACTTTTAAAATTCTGTACAGGCTGACGGTTCTAGTTTGGGCTCTGAGTTGTGCGAAGCGTGACAGAGAAGGAACATGGTGCGGTAGAAACGGAGTTACCGAAGTACAATCCCCGACACAAGTTTTCTTAGTAATTTCGTAATGGTAATTTAAGCCAGAATTCTCAATAGAAGTAAAAGGCACTTAAAAATTAGTATGCAATTTAAATCAAGTATTTGCTATTAAACTTTTCGGATAAACCTTACACTTACGTAAAAGTGCGAATCGGATATATATATTTATAGTTTTATAAGTGATATTTATTTAGGTTCAATATTTACTATCTATCAGTAGAATTTGTTTCCTTTAAATTATTGCACCAGGTTTTTTTAAAGGAAACAAATTCTACTGATAGGTAGTAAATATTGAACCTATATATATATATATATATATATATATATATATATATATATATATATATATATATA
>JAHWXV010739153.1:0-12463 GCA_024586415.1 Phrixothrix hirtus | reverse complement strand
ATGAAAATTGAGAAAATGAATTCTGAATACAACTGAATTACTAGTCACTTGGTTATTTGCAAAATTGAAGAGGTGCGGTATATCAAATAACTAACTACGGCTGATCCTATTAATGACCACTCGGTATACTTTTACTGACTTGACTTTAAATTCTTTTAATAATTAATTAAATACAGAAATATATATTTTAAGGACTTGACTTATTACACTAAATTTACACCCTGTAATCTTATTCTCTACATGCACTGTAGGATTAGCACTTTACGTCGTAGTGTGAATGAATGAAAAAAAAATAACACTTTGAAACACACAATGATTCATATATTGGTCTGTACGGTTACACACTTAGCATAAATTCGAATTATACGTGACTAAATGAAACTTATTTACTAATATAACATACATTGGCTAGCGAGAACCCCGGAATTCAGATTTGGCAAAAATAAATTAGCAGCCGGTCCTGACTGAGTTGATGAAACCAAATTGCAAAACTGAGCTCCAGGTGTTTCTCTAACGACATAATCGTTATTTAAAAGGACAAAATACGTCCGCAACAAATATAATTTCCAATGGGTACCCAGGATGTGATTATTTTAAAATTAATAAATTCAGTTACATGCTAATATTCTACAGTGAAACTTAAACAAAAATTACTTGAAACATAAATAGTTAACAAAACAAAATAGTTCTTAAATTGGCGGTATTAATTTTGTGTCCATAACGCATTTATTCCTGTGTCCCCCATTTAATAACTGTACTAACTTTAATAATTGTTAACTTGACTTTAACTCAATTATTCTGACCTAAATCGCGGCAGTACCCTAGGCTTGAGATGATAGAGAATTTTCCCCCGGAATTTCCTTCATTCTGGGGTCGGAATAGGATGAACAAAAAAATATATAAACAACTTACAGGCGGATGTAGTCTTGTGTTCGAGAAGTGGATCAACTTAGCTTTTAGGACTCGTAACCCCTTTTTCAGGTAACATACGCTTACATTACAACAATGGTAGTATTATCATTTGAAATTGCCAAATCCGAAATTCGGTTATTTCTGCAACGGGCCACTAGCCTTATAGACTTTTAATTTTCAACGATTACCAATTATTCCCTAAAACAGATTAAAAAGACACCCTCGACTCGCACTCACTTCTTTATCACGTCCTTTCTTTGGCGTGTTCTAAAAGTGACTGTCTTGAAAAGCATTCCCCCGCAGGCAACGCTGACTAACTTATGTGGTTTCTTGCACGTACGCACCCTTGCGACGCCACCAAGACGAGACTTGATTTTCTTTAAAAACAATTGCCTGGATAAATATTACGAATGCTTTCGCTTTAACGAACTACATTATTTACTTTGTCGCTTAATACAAGCTATTTTTAGAAATTGTCTTCTACGTTTTGTGCTTTTAACTTGTTCAAAATGTTACTTTTTAAGAATATGCTGATGTCACCTTAAATGCAGCTGTGTAGCCTTGAATTCTTATGGGATTTTCCTGAGTTAAAATAGCTGTAATTTGTTACGAGGTATGTTGAAAGAGTTTACTTAGAAAAGCAACTTACGCTTAAATAATGGAATGTTTTTAATAATTTCAAAATGGAATTAGATGCAAAATTAAAATACTATACGTAAATAAGATAATTCGTCACGCATATTGATGTTACTGACTTTAGATAATTTACAAAAATAATTAGCGATATCTAGGAATAAAATTTACATAAATTAGATAATTTGACACCAAAAAAAACCAGCGGGAGCTGACATAATGTATCTACCGATATTAGTCGATCTTCTTACTACTTAGTCACTTTTACAGGAAATTTTCAATAATGGAGGCAATTATACTGCTATAGGTAGTCCTGCAAGATAATCTTTGTTACTGGATGTTTACTTATCGTTCGAATTTCCTGCCCATGAAAACATTTACCATCCCATGTTTAGGGATAAATATTATATTTTGATTCTAATATTATAAATCTTCTGTAAAGAAATGATAAATCCGAGTGCGAATTCAGTGCTTGCTGAACATGAAAATCATATTTTAATCGAACCTCGAACACTTGCTTTTAGATGACAACAGAAATAACTTATTTTTAAAACGATTCAATAATATATTGAAATGGAATGTTAAAAGGTTATCTTTATGGAAATTTTCATTTTCATTGCCTTTAAAAAGGCTACAAACTATAGAAGAAACATCAAGTTTCCTTAAGAAATGCGAAATTTTTAATCCAGACCTGTACTGACCACCCTAATGAAGGTAATTGAAAATACTACTATAATAAACTTATTGTAGAGAAAATTTCACATCTCTTTCAAAATCATTCCACTTAAATCTAATCGCATTTACATCATCATAATATTTGAATACTATATACTCATTTGATTATGCTTACGTAATTCAAAGAACATAGTGAATCTCTATATTGCAAAGTTACATGAATAATCAATAAATATATTATGTTGTAAATGTATTAATCGTTTCTTATACGTAACATTTATATATGTCATAGTGATAGAGCCTTTTCCATTTAATTAAGGCACTATGCAATTCCTTCAATTACTCTGTTTGAAATGGAATTACAAGTTATTATAAACTGAGAAGGAATATGTAGGTAATAGAAATTCAAATCACTGGAAATAACAAATACCTCTGGATATTCTTTTCATAGATAATGACGGTAGCATCTCGTTAAATTTAATAGGAAGAAACATGAAGGGAATCTTTGAAAACATTATCTCACACTCGTTCCATTGCTTTATAATTAGAAAGTCTATCGAATTTTTTCATTAAAATTTCAATTTAAAATGCCGTAGCTGCTTACAGTTTCTTTTACTAATAAATTATTTAAACATTGTAAATTTTTAATGCCAAAATCTTAAATCCCTCACGAAATGTTTTTCTTCTATTTAATTTCGTGTATACGGTACACAAAATTTTTTCTTTAAATTCTCCTTTATAAGATAATAACTGTTTATAAATTTTCCTGCCTTTTACCACATATAAGAACCAGATTCGGCTATTAATAGGCGCATTTACACCTTCAAGCAGATTAGAGCAGATGGCCAGGCTTATTAAAATATCATCGTAAATGCTGTTTGGGGCAGCTAGTGCGGTAGGTATTAGTCCAGTAACTTCCTAACTAACGAGAAATTAGTGGTTGAGGATAGAACCCGAGCTTTGAGAAACCAATTCTCTTTCTCGTTACTGCTATAGTCTCTTATAAAACAAAACAGACAAACGTTGTTACTAATAAATGAAACAATATAGGAACTATTGGGAGCGCAATATTATTTTATGATAGAGTTATAAAGGTGTATAGCCGAACAAACTTGTAAGAGAACACACACTTTTAACAACCATCTTTGTCGGTGCACTGATTATTGATCCCCTGACGATTGATCTGACAACAGCTCGTCCTTGTCAATTTATCCACTTGATACAAACTGATTCGTTACACATTAACACTCCCGCTAATGGACACAGTATGTGTAGACTAACTTACGACGTTTCCGATAGCGAGCAACAGAGCATCGTCATCAAGTTTCTCACAATACTTGGTAAGAATGAACCCCAAATCTTTCAAGACTTGAGAACAGTTTATGGATACAATTCTTTTAAACAACTAACAGTGTTTAAGTGGGTAAACGAGTTCATGTAGGTCGGAAGTGCCTGAAAGATGATGCAAGGTGCGCACAACCTTCCACTTCAAAAACTGACGAGAACATTGCTGGAGTAGAAAATTCCGTGCTTTAAGACACGCGAAAGACTATCAGAATGCTAGCGAAAGAGCTGAATTTAAATAAAGACACATTGCACACGATTCTGATAGAAAAATTGGTGTGAATGAATTGTGCGCGAAAATTGTACCGAAATTTTTGTCAGCTGATCAGAAAACTCGAAGAATTCAATGCTGCCAGGACTAAATTGGGGCAGAAGAAGGAACAGATGTTCTTTACAAGATCATAACCGGAGACAAGTTGTGGTTTTACTAGTTTGGTCCTAAATTGAAATTACAAAGCATGGAGTGGAAAAAACCTGGCGACTGAAGAACAAAAGATCGAAGGAAGCAAGATACAACGTGAAGACAATGATGATTGTTTTTTAGTACGATGGGCATTGTGCATTATGAGTTTGTTCACCCGAGCCAAACAGTTGAAGTACTAAAGATGTTGAAAGCGTGAATTCTTCGTATGCGCCCGGATTTGGTGAGGAACAATTCGTGAATTTTTCATCATAAAAATGCGCCAGCGCAACACATCACTAGTTGTCCATGAGTTTTTGGCCGAAAATTCAATAACATTGATAAGGCACGCACCATATGCGCCCGAATTAGCTCCATATGACTTTTTTGTTCCCTAAATGCAAAATGCTGGTTCGAGGGAGGCATTTGGGTGCGGTAGAAACGATTAAAAAGGAAACATCGAGGTTATTCAAGAGCATCACCGAGGATGAACTGAAGAGGTGTTTCCAGCAGTGGCAGAAGTGTGTATTACTTGGGGGTAGGGTACTTTGAAGGGGATATAATTAATACTATAATAAAATATTTCTCCAACTACTATACGAATTTTATAGACAAACCTCGTATTAGCATTATTTAATTTCTTATACTATCCGGTTCGAACTATCGTGGCGTTAGGTTAGGTTACACTAGATTATTATAACTACAAAGGAATTACTGGTTATTATAACTCCGGAGTATAGTTTCGTCAATTCACCGGTGTGTCAATTAACGCGGAAATTAAAGTGTTTAGACATGAAATATTTGTTCTAATAGCGTTTCGGAAAAACCACCCTAAATATTTTCATGTCGTTATATTTTTTATTAGACGTTAAAATATTTCTTTGTTATATGTACGCCTATCGGCGAATGTGGAAGAAGGCCTTTAAAAATTGGGAAAGGATATGGACATCTTTGAATCGTGAAAGCGAACGTAGATTTTAACCGGGCATGAAAATCAAGTCCACGTTTAAGGACTTTTTGTCTGAGATACATACAAAAAAAGGTTTGATAATTTTTTTGATAAATTAGTTTTTGGTAATGAACTTCCTAATTCCAGCTAGTTATTTACGAGCGACTTCGTGACGTTAAATACACCATTATTGAATTCCTTTGTATGGAGTTTATCCAAACGTAGATTACCGAAATTCTTCCGGCAACTAAATTCGCGATAAACTCGCGTGACGCTTCGTTAATATCTCCGAAGGTGGTTGGAAAAGTTATCAGCCTACTACTTACGCCCTACCTAAGCTGGTTTAGATTCGGAAGGAGAAAGGGTTTGCTTCCATATTTTGAGTCCTGAAGGCTAGCAACTACCCTCTTTATTTTGATATTCCGTCCTAAACATCTAGCCTACATCAGTCCGCGGAACACAAATAAGACTTGCCATTTACGTTACTTCAAATTCTTAGGATTTAATATATTTCATTATCCATTGATCCGTGTTCTGAGAGAGACATGATATTTACTTGATGAATTAGCTTAGCTTAATCGTCACGGAAGCCCTTGTGTGGTCAGATTTAATGGCTGATGGTAAATTTACTGAATATCTATTGCAATTATTGTAAACAGTTTGCGCTTTATTTAATAAATAAAGGGTTTAGGGTTTCACGTATTTGTAAGGGTTCGGTGATCACTAAACCTCTTTAGTTAATTTAATCTGTCTATTGTTTGGAATAACCATCTAATAAATAAATTTATAAATATTTTATGAATAGAGTTTAAAATTTGTTTATAAAGTTGCGCTTGACGATTAATCATCAGGCTTGTGTTAAATTTAATTAAATAGTTATAATTCCATCTTAGAATCCAAGTATTGTTCGAGCTAGCTTAAAACGTCCGTATGTTGAAAAAGAACGGTTATCGTAGGTTTTCCTAATTGCACGATTATTGTCCTATACTTCAGCGTATATAAGAAAAATTTTCTCAGTCAGCGTTTTATCTTCCTGGTCGTTCCATTTCTTCTCAAAACCGCTGTAAGTCGGGCTGGCGCCCAATTTGTCTTAATTAGCCTAAGCTGAAATTTTCGTAAAGATGCTCCAGACGCAAGTGTATCAGATATCCGGGGGATCAATTGAGTAAGACGAATTGTCGAGAAACCAATCATACGGGAAACAACCATCAGAGAATCATTTTTGTCGTCACTATTCAATAATATTTGTAAAACCTATTCATGTTTAAAGTGATTAAAATTAGAAATATTTCATGAGGTTTCCGAACCAGCAGCACAAGTGGATGCATTATTTAACCAGGTAAAAATGTATCTTACTTGAACGTTATGTAAATAAGCTTGATAGAAGCAAAGTTAGAATGTAACTGCACAAATACGAACTTTAAATTCGTCATCATAACGTCGTAAATTCGTTTGTTTTTAATGTGATAATTGCTATACTGTAATTGAGTTTAATCCATATAGAGTAAATATTAGTTTAGTGCCATAAAGCAATATTCTTAGAATTAATTTTAATTTCGCAGGCTAGAAAAGTCTTTCATTTGGTCAATTTACAGATAATGACATACCTTTACTTTCACTTTTAATCATAGGCGTCGCTTCTTTTAGTTGCCAATAATATTGTTTGTGAGAGCAGACACATTTTTAAGAATCACCTAAACATTTGAAAAAGCGAGAACTAGAGCCAAGTAGAAAAAAATTAGTCATTGGGTGTAGTTGTAGCTGATTTAAATATTGATAAAAGTACTACATTTTATGTAACAAATTTGAAAAGAAGAACAAAGACTACGAAAATTTGACAGGCGTGGCATTGGAAATATTTCCACTGTATACGATTATGCTTTAATCGAATGAACGTTTAAAATCATTTAGCACTGCATGAGTAGAAAAACGTTTCCTAGATCGAACGGAAGGCACAAAGCAACAAGCAATTGGGATTAAAGAGCTATACACTCGCAGTTAAACAGTTTTTAACTGACGAGCACAAATTAAAAAGAGTTTTGCTTGCGAATGGGTTTCCAATTAATGATGGTGAACATAGAAACAACATAGTATTCGTTAATGCAAAGGTTTTTTACTCTTGTGGTAATGGAATGCTACAAGTTTCATCAGTTTAGGAATACCAAATTTACGGGCAACTATACAGTTCGCACAAGAACTATTGGACAATCGTTGATTAATGTTTAAGCCTGAATAAGCGTTCATGGACCTGGTGCTTGTTGGATAAATAATGGAAAGCCAATGGCAGGAAATTATACGAAATATCCTAGAAAATATGATGGATTTATTCGGACAAGGTTACCTTGCTATTTTGAAAAACCTTAAATTGTTACTTTTTAATTAAATGTCTTCGAACATTCCCGCAGGATACTTTAAATGCCCACATGGTACAAAATATATTAATAATAGCAATATAATGTTCTGCTTTGGTCAGCACAATATGCAGATTTAAATGAGATCAGAAACCTATTGGGCTACTTGGTCCAAATAATGCATACAGTGCCTTTTCAACGGGAAAATAGGAATAGGACCAGTAAACTATAGAAAATTCGTTGATAGTAGCTTCTTCATGTGTAAGATATGCGAAATTTAATAGAAAATTGGAAGAAACTTATACAGTGTTTGAAAATGAATTTGCAATGATATATATGCTATTGAAAACCATATCAATGACCGATATTCTTCACAAGTAAAGATTGCTATACCATCTGCTGTAAAAGTAATACTTTACATAGAAAAAGCTAAATGTATCGTCTTTTTTGCTAATAAGATGTCGAAGTCGTAATTTTACATCCATGTACACAGAACAGCCTTTAATATGCCTTCCTTTCAATAATTTGAAGAAAAAATGAAATTAGCTTCTCCAATATTTTTTGACCCCTCCCCCCCCCCAACCAATCCCTTTTACCGATCACCACTGTCAACTCAAAAGAATCTATTCTAGGTTGTACCTTTCAAACTGGAAACAACCTTTTAAGCAATTTCCAGTTGACACTGGTTTTTTTTTAAATCTGTCATTTTAAAATAGCTAAAAAAAGCACATGTCGATATACACAATTCGCTACGGTCTTTCACATAATCTGATGAAAAATGTACAAGTAGAATATAGATTTGACCTGGATCTTTATTATAGTAATAGTTACAACACAAAATTAATGAAGTATAAATAATTTTTCAAAATATTATCTTGCCTTGAATGTAAATTTGTTCTACCTCTAATACAATTTGCGAATTCAAATGGAGAAGAGCTGTATGGTTGCGTGCGCAATCAAGTTTAGTGTGTTTCAATCACATATTTATCTTATGCAAACTTCTGCGGTCCCAAATGCTTCTTAAGTAAACCAAATAAATGCCTACAAGTCAATACTGTAAGGAGTATGAAGTAACATCTACCATCCCAATTTGATGAACGTATTTTGAGTCGATCGAGCAGTATGCGAACCAGCGTCATCTTACAAACAAACTACGCATTTATTTTATAGTTCTCTTCCCTAGGTTCTTATAGCTACTTTTAGTCGCAGGAGCAGTTAACTATAATATTTTGCACTTATTGTTCTCCGTTATTTAAAAATTCTAACAAAATTGGACCTGAAATGTGCCACAACACTGTCACTATCGCTTTTCTTGTCGATTATAGAAACTTGTACTATTCAGCTGGCTGAGAACTTGATAGACGCTATTTTATACTATCTTGATTACTTTATGGGATATAGTGGTGAACCGAGGACCCATCGACTGTTATAACACGTGTCAAGAAATCGTCTCATTGATTTTGAAATCGTTGGATATATTTCTGAGAAATGACTAGCCGTTTCTACCGTACGGGTTCCTTGGCTTTCATCGTATGCTATCATGAACGATAGTTTGTTTGCTACAAACACTAACTTTCAGTATTTTTGCTAACTTACCCAGTGATGTTCATCTGTTCATTCGAATAAGCTTACCAGCTCATTCGATATTCGATTCATTTTCTGCAGTATAACGTTTTGAACTATGAGAAGAGTTTTCTACGTATAAACGGCTGCTGTTGAACGATTCATATCATTCAAATGCATGTATGCGTGATAAACATTCTTCTTGAAATTATGGAAGTCGATGAAGAATGCAAACACCATTTTCGCTTATTTACATAGGTTTCTGATTATGACTTAGAAAACATGGCCGTAGTAACCTTTTACTACGAAAGAAAAACCGAAGAGTTCTAATCCGATGTATATTCCCTTCATACATTAGGTTGAAAATTTTTTGATCCATTTCGCACCGAAACAAACCTCTTTTACGTATATCCACCAAAAGCTACTCAGTTTGACAGAATCTCATAGTTTGTCCACCAAATTTAAAAGGAATTCGTTAAATGACTTCATGATATTTAGAAACTAATACTACTTTGTCTTTCTCGCCTTTTTATACTTAAAGAAGTGCTTGCGCAATGTTTCTTACTCAACAATCGTGTCGGATGTAATTTTTCAGATACGAAACAGAAAAATTAATGGGGTGTTTTAAAAATATCTTTATTGTAAAGATATCACCCTGTGTATTATGTTTTAGAAGACTAGCTTTTGTCTGTTTCAGTTTCTACTAAGGGAAGTGAAAATTTCTAAAGGACTCCCTTATTTTTCATACTAAAGTGTATTAATTTGTGACTAATTCCCACTATTGGAATAAGAATTTATTTTAATTACATGAAAGTTCAATTTATTTTTAAGCAAAACTCCTATTGACATATAGTTAGTTAGCTTCCGTTTATTTTGGTTAATTTTCTTTTTAAGTTCTAGCTTTACGAATTTTTGATTTCTTCATAACTAGCACAAATTTAGTTTCTGTGTATAATAATCTAAAGCCGTTTATATTATTTCAATTATCCTTTAAAACAAATAACTGCTATTTTGCTTTGACGTTGCACACATCCATAAAAATATTTACGTAATTTTGTGTTCGTATAATCCTCGCGCGACATAACTTTAGCATTCGAATGCCATTTGATTTAACTCTCTACTTACTATGCATTTATTTAAGGCATATTAATCACATTTTGCTAAATTATGCAGCAAAATTATTTTTTCTACAAAAACGTTTCAGTCAACGTTTACCTTTGAGAGGTTTGCTTGAAACCTAAAGAAGCTTAACAAGGTTTGTAAAAATTCCTTAAGTTTCTATAAAATACCTACATATATGCCCTTAAAATTCATGCTCAGGGAGATAACGTCCTTTGAAGGTACACCTAAAGATGCGGCAATTATTTAATAATTTTTAAACAACATGACAGAAAATACTGAAATTTGGGTTACTTATTTAACTAGTCACACCACTAAGTGCCCAAGAAGTTATGAGAAGAAAATTTTTAACGAATTTCTTGCAAAATGTCAGAAAATTGAACACGAAAAATGTAAAATGTAAAGGGATAATGGAATAATGTTAATATTTACCCACATTTGACAGTAGGTATGGTGATTCATGTAAGAAACTGGCATGTACTTATCGCAGAAAAATCGCCATACCAAAAAAGGTCCTGCCTTGCTGTAAATACAATCCATGTAATGAACTTATAAATCGCTTTTAAACATTAACTTACATTAAACATAGTATTTCATATCCATATATTGTCATATCATCGTGTATTGTTGTTTTCATTTGTTAATTTTAAAATATGAGATATAGATCAATTGTTTATGTATTAACTGTTTTCTCACAAATGCCAAATGTATTTGGAAATAAATTGTTACTACTATTACCGTCTTAGACGATGTTACGTAGAAGGTGGGGGTCATTTTAGTATTTGTTACGTTAACCGACATAAGTAGCTAATAAAGCATTTTTAAATAATGCACCTATCTTGATTTTCAAAAATTATTATTTAAATTAGCATTAATTAAGTAAAACAGAAATTTGACTTTTGACACGTTTTATTGGTACCGCTGGATTCAATGTTTTATAAGCTTTTCAACGAACATCCACAGGATCTGTGTTGCTATGTGAAAATAAAAAGAGCGGGTATTTGTATATTAAAAGATTGAAGAAAAATTCTTGAATATTATTAAAAAAGCGGGTAAATACCTAGATCAACTGCGTGCTTCCGTATTTTCTTCATAAATGACGTACTTAAGAATAATGAATCTTATGCCGGACTGTACAGTATTACTGTGTATAGAAGTGTATTGACTATGTTCAAAATTGGTAACTGTAAAACAACAGCGCTAATTGAAAGCATCTTGTTTGAAATAGATCCAGTGAAATTTTTTGTATAACATCGAATATATTAATTCTTGGCGATTTTAATATTGACAGTTCTAAACAGGATGCTGTGGCTTCTGAATTGTTACGATTTTATGATAATTTTGAACTCAAACAGAATATAAGTGAACCTACTCACAACAATTCCACGATTGTTATAATCTTTAGCACATCTTCAGTATTTATTAGAGAGGCAGGAATTTTTCCATCGCCTAAATTTGCGGATCATGAAATGATTCACTGTAAAATTAAATCTACTTGTTTTTAACAACCACATGAAATTAAGGTATATCGAAATTTTAGAAATTTTAATTTCAATTCTTTTAATGTTGAACTTCTGATACTCAATTGGAATCAAATTTATAACTTAGAAAATGTTGACTCAAAAGTTACACTCTTTAATAATAACTTGATATCACCTTTCAATCGTTACCCATCTTATATAACCGAAAAAATTAGCAAACCGGCTACAACTTGGTTTAATAACAACCTAGAATTTATTATGGAAATGAGAGATCGAGCTTTTAATATTTTTAAAACAAATAAAACCCCATTAAATTTACAGCAATTACGTAATATGGCAACTAAAGAATGTATAAAAGAAAAGAAGGCATATTATAATCAACTTATTAAAGAAAATAAAATTAGTTCTATTTGGAAATCTCTAAGGCAAAATGTACTTGAAAATAAAGCATCAACCACACTACCAAGACACTTGACGAATGCCGAGAATTTAAATAAATTCTTTATAAACTCCTCACTTCCTTTAAATCAAATTGATAATGAACAATTACTGTATTATCAAAATAACTGTAAACATTAGGAAAAATTAAATTTTTATTTGGTTGATGCTACTGAAATTATTAAAATCATTAATTCAATAAAATCAAATGCACCTGGACACGATTCAATTTCTTTGTACATGATAAAGTTATGTATTCCCTTTCTTTTACCGGTCATTACACATATAATTAATTTTTGCATACAAAATTCTGTCAATCCACAAAGTTGGAAAATTGCCCATGTAATTCCGTTAAAGAAAATAAGCAATCCGTTAGTTTTTAAAGATATTAGGCCAATTTCCATTCTCTCTGTCATGTCAAAAATTTTAGAAAAAGAAATAAATTTGCAGATAAAAACTTTCTTAAATGCCAATTCGTTATTACCTATTACAAAATCTGGTTTTCAATCCGGGTTTAGTTGCAGTACAGCCCTTTTAAAAATTGTAGACGATATAATCGGTGCTTTGGATAAAAAATTAGCTGTTATTCTTGTTTTAC